>JAKTWW010000344.1:0-14647 GCA_030582255.1 Hansenula subpelliculosa
ATTTACAAGGGGGAGGATCAATCAAATTAATAGAATAATAATTAATGATCATTGTATGTCTATTTTGGTATTGTAATTTGCCCTTTGTAATTTTGTTGTATTATTTAGATATTACCAATATAATCATTACGCCAAAGTCTTATAAAGTTAACTAGCTGGATTATTATTAGATGACCGTATTAGCCTATCTAGATATTCTTGGAGTAGCTTGAATTATCAACTATATACGATGTCATGACTCAATAAATCTGAGTAGTATATGGATGAAGCTATTACTATTACATTACTAATAAACAAAACAGAATTGATCCATAATCAATATTGTATTATTATCTCTTGTTGATCCTCATTCTATTCTTTATTGGAAATGATTGTGTAAATTACCGTGAAATATCCGATAATTCAAATGATGAAGATGATTATTAAAATTGGGGGTAGGTAGGTAGGTGGGTAGGTAGGTAGGTGATGTCCACGGTGTCAGGACAAGTTATCAATATCTCTGGTATTCATGGATGTGTTGATAGGTTGTATGATTCCATTTCATTTCATTTCATTTCTGGTGATTTCTGGTGATTTCTGGTGATTTCTGGTGATTTCTGGTGATTTGCCTCATTTAAGTGGGTGTGAAATTAGTGATAGCTCCAAAGATAAGTAGTTAATGTAGTTAAGTAGACATTGAACATCTATCAACGACATTGACAAATGAGAAATAAATGGCGATTGATGGCTTGTGATTAACTGTGGCTGATTGATAATAACGACACTGAGACTAGCCATCAACAACACCTGTTATTAAGATTGTGAGTGGTTGAGCAAATGGTTATCAGATAAGGATTTGAGCCATTCAACGAGATACGCTCGCGTACAAAGCCACGAGGCCACAGATTAGTGAAGAGTGATTAGAACAGTGATTGAACAGTGAATTGTAGCTGATGGCTGATGGCTGGAGAATGGGGATATTCCATTTTGACAGGTGCGAGTCAGTAGTCAGTAGTCAGGTTGGTTATATTGGATATATTGGATATATTGGTTATCAGCAGTTGTCAGTTATCAGTGGCTTCATACGTGTGTGATAGCTGAGACCGTAATCACAATAACACAATGTGCTTTGCTTCCATGTCCAACTGAGAAACAGTACGTGGAGCAATACTCCATTGAGCAATACAGCTATCACACTCACTCTACTTCATCTGCTTCCATTTCCCACTTGTATTGAGTCTCCTCTATTACTCCATTGATCAACATTTGCAAAAACTTTGACACTTGAAGAAACATTTGAAAGAGTGAACATCTGAAAGTGGTGAAGCATCACAAGTGAAGTCATAAGTCACAGAGTCACCAATCATCAAAGATTTAACTAAACTTATCTAAATCACCCAATACTCATCCATCTGGGTATAAAAGTTAATATCTCATTGCTCATTGCTACTCCAATCAGTTAAGATCCACTGCAGAGATTTAAATAGCATATTGTTTGTGGTTTTTAACTTTACCAGATCTCCTCTTATGGTCTCATTTATTTAAATTGGAGAATTTCCTGTCAAATAAATCACATTAATATCATCATCACAAGACTACAAATCACAAGACTACAAATCACTTAAGATCAGTGATATAATATCAAAATGTCCACTATCATAAATACAATACCCAATTCATCTCATATAAATTATACAAAACGTCAACGTTATGAATTTGAAATTTTTGATAAATCAATAAAAGAAATTGAAAACTTATTTAAACAAGATATTCATATTTATAAAACCCAGAAACTGCAAATTCCTAAACAAACAAGAAATTTAAATACCAATATATTAAAAGATACACATACTAGCAAAAAACAAAAAATTGCAAATCATCATATCTCAAATGTCAAATATATAGACATTACAGATGATGATGATGATAATTATATATATAGATCAGATCAACTTGATAATTATTTGAAAAAAAATGATCAAAATCAATCATATAAATCATTATTCAATATTCAAAATCAACCAGCTACTAATAAAAGCTGTCACAAGACAAGTAATCTGATCTCCACAAATCATTACAACCCATTTCTTCAAACTGTCTATCCAAACCATGACTCAACCATCACAAAGATTCAACACCAGCAACACCAGCAACACCAGCAACACCAGCAACACCAGCAACACCAGCAACACCAGCAACACCAGCAACACCAGCAACACCAGCAACACCAACACAAACTCCAAGAAACTAAAACTTATTTACATCCATCAATACTTCAACATATCAAGATGAAAACTTTCCAAAAAATTGAATTCTTTGTTAATGATATCATAACTGATATGGATGATGTTTGGGAAAATGGTGGATATGATACATACAATGATGGTTCAGAAACTGGTTGTATGATTGATAATGATAATGGTGATGATGATATTAGTGAAGATTTAAAAGATATCATCATGAGTTGTAAGAACGTGAAGTGATTATGATGATAGTGATCAGATTGAAAAGAAGATAAGGACATAAAAACATACGAAAAAAGATGAGACACGAGAGTTAAGGAGATGATTGCTGTAAAGTAGGTATACCGTACATGATGTTATCATCCGGATTTGGTTAAAACTAGAGGAAATAATTGGTGATTAATATAAGGATAAGTTAAACAATTGGTAATTTGGATAAGTTAAACAATAGCATAAAAATGAAAAAAAAGGAGTGATTTAGGTTAGTTAATTAGTTTAATGCATATAATATTTACAACAAGGTAGTAAGAAATTATCATTCATTCATTATATACGGTTTTCTTTCTTTCTTTCTTTCTTTCTTTCTTTCTTTCTTTCTTTCTTTCATGGTTTTAAATAATCTTCTAACCACATCTTTGCATCTTTCCCAATACTACCTAATATACTTGTTGAATTATCTAATATTTTGGATTTTGAATTTATATCATGAACATATGATGAATTTATACTTGTATTACGTTGATAAATTGTCCATTTTTTAATTATAAGAATTTCTTTAATACAATCATTATGATATATTGATAATTTATATATCCACCATCCATTTTTAGTTCTTTTCAATTTTTCTAATTCATTAAAATTTTCTTTAAAATTTGTTGATGTTAATAATGTTATTATTTCTCGATGTAATATCCTTGATTGAATTTGTGATGATGATAAATCATGGAAATATTTTAAATCATTAATAGTTTCATCATCATCTTCTGAATTTTGAGGAATATTTGGAATATTTGATTCAATTGAATTTGTTAATTTATTGAAAATCATAAAATAAAAATTTTTAGGATTAGTTTCAATAAATTTAATAAAATTTGATATTTCTATAAATGATGAAGATAATAAATCATAAAATTTAGAATCAATTGGTGAATCATTATGAATAGTGATGTATAATAAATCAAAATGTTTAAATATAACAAGTCCATATGGAGTTTCATCATCATCATCATCTTTAAATTTTAACCAAACTTGTTTCTTTAAAATATCACCATTTTTTAATTTCCCAATTATAAATCCCCATTCTTTTCCATCATCATTTCCAGAAATTTCTTCATAATCTTGATGATTTTGTTCAATTATTCTGGTGGATTTATTACCACCTCCCATCCATGAAGGTAAATATTCATTAATTGTATTAATACCTGAAACACTGGCATTTAATCCAGCAGTGACACCTGCAGTAACACCACTTATTTTTGAAATATCACTTAAAGTGTTGAAAACTAATTTAAAAGGATCATAAATAATTTCTGTTTGAGATTTAGAATTTTGAGAGAAATTTGTTTTTTTCAAAACTTGTGGTAAGATAAATGATTGTGAAGTTGTTGAATATTGATCTTGTTCCTGAATATATTGAAGTAATGAATTCTTAGATTGAAGTGTTAAGTTTTGATTATGATCATGAATTAAACCATATTTTTCATAATTTGTTTTGTTTGTGTTAAATATTAACAGGTTTTTGAAAGGAGGAAGATCCATTGTAAGATTTATTGGCTCAACAAGATTTGCCTTCTTGAATCCATCATATAATTTCAAACAACCATCTTCAATGATTTGTAATTCTAAATTCTTTAACCAAACTGACCACCATTTAGTTAAGAATAATATAAAATCATCTCTTGATTTACCTTCATCATTATAATTTATAGAACCATTATGTAATTTAAAATCGTTATAACCCTGCCTTATCAATCTTCTTATGAAACTGGGTGGAGCAATATCATTATCAACATATTCAACAACACCTTCATCTTTAACTTGAGTCAAATTAATACTCATTATAACTTGATATTTATCTTCTAAATTATCAAATATAATTAATTGATTATTTAATTCAACATATTTCAAATCATCATCTGTTTCAAAATTCCTTATGAAAGCATCTAATCCTTGAACAATCCCTATTCTTCGTAATTTTTCATTATCTGATAAATCTTGTACACCATCATTCAAGTTCAAAAACACCAAGATTTGATTTATTGAATCTGTTTCATTATGACTTTGTGTGGGGTCTATTATGGCAAAGAATTCAATCGAAGCTGGTGTGATTGTGGCGTCTATTTTGCCATTGAAAAAGTCCATTACGTGAAACACAACGTAAACCAATACCAATTGAATTAATAGTTTCGTCTCTCTCACACTCTCTTTTTTCCCGTCTTTGAATACTCAAATTCTAGTGTAAATTCATTATAATTAATCAAATCAACTTTATAATGTTTTGGGTTTTCGTTTCGTTAAGCGCCACATATTTTTTGATTTCAATTTTCCGGGTAATTTTTTCTCAAAAATCAAAGAAATTCGCGAATTGTGGTTTTTTTTTTTGGTGCTGTCTCGTTTTTTGTCCATGGATAATAAACTGATTGGAGAGATGTTTGGATCATTTTATTGAATTATTGAAGATATCAAGGAATCAAGATGGTGTTGGCTGATCTAGGACGTAGGATCAACGGTGCTATCAGTGGTGCTATCAAGACCAGTGAAGTCAATGAAGATGCTATTGATTTAATGTTGAAAGAAATATGTAATGCATTATTAGAATCTGATGTTAATGTTAAATTAGTTTTAAAATTAAGAAAAGATATAAAACATAAATTAAATGCAGAAGGTGAAAAACCTGGTATAAATAAAAGAAAATTAATACAAAAAGTTGTATTTGATGAATTATGTCATTTAGTTGATACTGAAACTGAACCATATAAACCTAAAAAGGGTAAAACAAATGTTATAATGTTTGTTGGTTTACAAGGTGCTGGTAAAACAACTTCATGTACTAAATTAGCTGTTTATTATCAAAAAAGAGGTTTTAAAGTTGGTTTAGTTTGTGCTGATACTTTTAGAGCTGGTGCTTTTGATCAATTAAAACAAAATGCAACAAAGGCAAGAATACCATATTATGGTTCATATACTGAAACAAATCCTGTTAAAGTTTCAAAAGATGGTGTTGATAAATTTAAAAAAGAAAAATTTGATATAATTATAGTGGATACTTCAGGTAGACATAGACAAGAAGAAGATTTATTTCAAGAAATGATTGAAATTGGTGAAGCTGTTGAACCAAATCAAACAATTATGGTTTTAGATGCTTCAATTGGTCAAGCTGCGGAATCTCAATCAAAAGCTTTTAAAGAATCTTCAAATTTTGGTTCAATTATTTTAACAAAATTAGATGGTCATGCAAAAGGTGGTGGTGCAATTTCTGCAGTTGCTGCAACAAATACTCCAATTGTTTTCATAGGTACTGGTGAACATGTTCAAGATTTTGAAACATTTGCACCAAGAAGTTTTATTTCAAAATTATTAGGTATAGGTGATATTCAAGGTTTAATGGAACATGTTCAATCTTTAGATTTAGATAATAAAGATACTATGAAGAATTTACAAGAGGGGAAATTTACATTAAATGATTTTCAAAAACAAATGCAAAATATAATGAAAATGGGTCCATTATCACAAATTGCAAGTATGATTCCAGGTATGGGTGATATGTTGGGTAAAGTTGGTGAAGATGAAGCATCAAATAGAATGAAGAGAATGGTTTATATAATGGATTCAATGACTAAAAAAGAATTAGATAGTGATGGACAAATCTTTAGTGATGAACCTTCAAGAATTATAAGAGTTGCTCGTGGTTCAGGTACTTCATCAACAGAAGTTGAAATGATTTTATTTCAACAAAGAATGATGGCTAAAATGGCACAAAGTACAAGAGGTATGATGAATGGTGGTAAAGGTGCAGCTGGTCCAGGTGGTATGCCAGGTATGCCAGGAGGATTATCTCAACAACAAATGCAACAAGGTATACAACAATTACAGAAAAACCCAGGTATGATGAAAAATATAATGAATATGATGGGTGGAGGAGGTGCTGGTGGTGGAATGCCAGATATGAGTCAAATGATGAAGATGATGGGAGGTGCTGGAGGTGCTCCAGGAGCTGGTGGTATGCCAGGTATGCCAAACTTGGGTACTGGAGGCATGCCAGATATGGGTCAAATGCAACAAATGATGAAGCAATTTGGATTGGGTTAAATTGTGACATTCTTGTATTATAGTTTTTTAATAATTTCATGCCTAACGTTAATCTAATTTCCAGTATCCCCTTTTGTAATGCTGTGATTTCCTTTTGTGGCTGTTATACTCTGATCCACGAGATAAGAGACACACCCTTACCTCCTTCGCTATTCCACATATCGATAGGTACGTATTCAGCTAGATTATCTACATTCTCTCGCGTAGTTTATAAGTGTTGATCTCGAGAATGTTTGAATTTTCGAATTGTAAACAAAAACAAACATTTTTTTTTTTATCCGCGAATTTGATCTCCAGCGAGTATTGGAAAAACCCAACTAACACAATTTACACTCTTTGCTTCTATCTTTGTTGCAAGGTATTAAGCCGGTAGAAGAAAGGTTATAGTGCGTGTTATTAGAAAGGTTATAGTGCTGCTAAGTTATAGAGATATTTTCATAAACGTTATCTGCACTGGATCTGGAGAAATCATTGGTTAAATTCGTGACAGATCATTACGTCGAGATTTTATTGAACAGCCTTCTAATTTAAAGAACAGATAGACTTATACTAGTTGAAAATTCATAGAAATAAGAAATAGAACGTTTTCAAAGTTGGCTTGTTCTGAACCCCTAAATATGAATAACAAGGAGAACGAGCCTCTAGAGGAGACTTCTAATGGTATTGAAAAAGTTCAAACTACAGAAAATGATTCGGTTTCAACTCCATTAAAGAATACAACACCATCTAAATCTTCATTGTTTGCTCAAAATAATAACATTTCACCAACTAAAGATATAAAGAATAGTGTTATAAGTCCAAGAAAATTGAATTCTTCCACTAGGGTTATTGAATCTTTACATAATGAAATTGATGAATTAAAATCTGAAATGATTAAAATTAAATCAAATAATGATGAATTGAAAAAATCTCATGATTTAGTTAAGAAAAGAAGAGATCAATTAATGGAACAATTATCAAATACTAAACATGAAAATGAAACTGTTAATTCTTTACTGCAGAGGAAACAAAGAAGGATTAATGATTTAGAAGAACAGTTGAATGAAACTACAAGTACAAATGATGATTTAAAATTTAAATTCCAATCTTTAGAAGTTAGAAGTGAAAAATTAAGACAAAGTGAAGCATCTTCTGTTGCTGAGTTTGAAAGAATGAAAATTGCTTATGAAACTATGGTTACAAGTCAAAAAGAATATAGAGAATATTATTCTAAAGAAATTAAATTGTTGAAAGATCGTTTGAATGATTTCATTAAAAATAAAGATGAAATGTTGAACAAGAATATTGCATTAATCAACAAGAGTGATTCAACTTTAACTAAATCTATAAAATCAATTACAAATAAATCAAAAGATTTAGAAAAAATGTATGAAGCAAGAGATTCAAGATTTACTCAAAGAATTGAAAATATTGCAGCAAATCATCGTAAAAATAATAATGAAGTTTCATTTTTATTACAAACTTCAAAAGATTTATTTCATGAAGTTGCTACAAAATTTGAAATTGATAAAGAAGAATTATTGAAAATATATTTAGAATCAGATAGTTCAAAAATTGATCCTTTTAAAGAATCTGAAGAATTGAATCAAAAAGAACAAAACTCTACTACTTTGCCTTCACCACCTTTACAAGTTAGAAAAAGAAATGAAAAGAAAACAACAGCTTCAAGATCGAGTTCAGCTTCTTCTGGTGGGAGAGTTCCAAGTGTGGAGGAAAGAGTTATGTCTTTGGATAAAGAATTGAATAAATCTATACCATTAAAAGATAGAATTACTCCAAATTCGAATAACCATCATAACAATAACAATTATAATAATAATAATAATAATAACAATTCATCACTTGGAAGATCCAAGAGTATTAAAAATGTCTCAAGAAATTCAAGTCATAGTCACAATAATACAAAGAATAGTAATAATAATAATAATAATAATAATGATAATCCATTATTATCAAGAATTACATCAAATGATTCAAGACGTCAACAATCAAGAAATAATGATGATACCACTAAAACTTCTTCAAGAAATAGTTCAAGAAGATCGTCAAGAATTTTCGAAGATTCTTCTAAATCAAAATCAACAAACAATTCAAGAAGATCATCAAGAATTTTTGATTCAAATTCAAATCAAGCCATTGAACAAACCATCATCGTTCCACAAAAGACACCTGAAGCTACAGCCATCAATACCCCTACAGAAGGTACATCAACAACTGATATTTCAGATCCACCAAAACGTAAAAGAAGAAGACGTAGAAGAAGAAGAGGTAAAAAGAACCAAGGTACCAATGGTGAGAATGAAGGACAAAGTGGTCATGAAGATGATGATGGTCAAAACTATCATGAAGATGAAGATGGTGATGATCCAGATACAAGTGTGGTTGATTCTGATGTTGATATTAAATTTGAAGAGAAAAAAGTTGATACAAATGATGTTTTAAATGAGATTAAGGAGGAAGCTGGTGAAGATAAGAAAGTTGAGGATGAAGATGAAGTACAAGATACCACCAAGGAGGAAGCCAAAAAGGAGACTACAGACAAAGAAGTTGTAAATTCTCAAGATACCCCAGAATCAGAAAAATCTACATAGAAATTGTATATAATTTAAAAGCTAGATTACATTCATAAATCATTGTACAACGTAATTGTACCATCTTCATAACCCACACCGAGATATGAATTTTCTATAACTTTTACATCTCTTCTATTTAATAATTTTTTGAAGTTAGGATCTATATTACTTTTGTGGGATATTGCAAGACAATTAGGCTTCACTATAGTTTTCTTATTCTTCTCTAGTCCGGAATCATCATTGATATTTCCAATAACATTTAAATCACTAGCTAATAGGCCCTTTGGCTTTTTGAAACTGGAAAGATATTCAAATTCATTTTTATGTTTATGAAGTTTATAAAACCGTATATATCCATTCCATGATGATAATGTGATTTTATCATCAAGACAAGCCACACCTGATATTTTTCCAAAATTTTCAAGTTTAGTGACATTAGAGGTTTGAGTTTCAAGGTCATGAACCACTATTTGAGAATCAATTGAAGTGGATAAGACTACATTGTTTGAATCATCATAACTTAGTGAAAGAACAGGATTCGGGAAATGATGATTTGTTATTGTTTTGATTTCAAATGATTTGGTGTCACGATTTAGTTTTATTGAAGCAACATGACCTGATTCATACCCAATGAAGACTGTGTTTTGATCTATAAAGAGTAATTTCATAATTATACCAAATTTATCTACTCTATTCACGTCATCGTTTAATTGTTCTTCTCTTTGAATATTGAACTCTTCAAACTTGGAGAACCCAGTCATACTTGCATGTTTGAAAACATCAATACCTTCAAATAATCTTTTCAACCTCGTATCATCTATTTTATCCTCCATTGAAATAAAATTTATATCATATATATCAAATGTATTTGAATTTCTTGTGTTTGGTGTAATCAATAAATTTCCCAATATATCAACATTACTGAAATTCAATGCATTAACCGGTAATTCATAAACCATTTTGAAATCAAGAACCCCTTCCCCGTTGAAAAGGTTCCAGAACTTAACACTGTGATCACGTCCATGAGTCAAAATCAATCCAAAATAATTTGAATCGATAACATCATTTTTAATACCCAATTGTCGTATGGTTAATATCTGGGATTCATGAGCTTGAACCTCTATCACTGGTCTCAAGATTGTGAGTTCCCACAATATAATTTTTCCCGATTCATCAGATGATAATAAGAAGGGTTTTAATGTCATTGAATTTGATTCATTTTGAAGAGTGATTGTCTTGGTCCTGGTGAAGATTGGTATCTTGACGAATTCGACTGATGTTATTGGAGACGTATGTTTCCGTAACGTGTGTATGGGGAACTTAGAGTCTGCATCAAGGAGTGACATGGTTCTTCAATTCTTTGATGTATCTCAATGGATTCGAATTGTGTCAAACTTACCAACTTCTATACTAAAATAATATTTCACACTTTAAAAAAGCGTTATGTGGCCCCGGTCATCAGAAATAATTCGCGAAAGCACTCTTTATTTAGCAGAGCACCAGTATTTAAAGAGATGAGACACAGTATCAGAGCCTCTTGGTTCTTAGTATGAGATCGTATAAAGAGGTGCTGTGAAGAGAGAACTCTGCTCCATTTTACTAGTTTATAGTTAAAGATTCTGAGATGTTGACATGGGACTCTTTTGAAACGAACTAAAAATATCAAAGTTAAGCGTACAGAGGAAACACACACGAAAAATTTCAGGCATACACATTTTAGACTAAATGAAGAAGGTTTGCAATATATATATATATATATTATAATATAGGCAGTTGGGTATGGTGAATTTATGTCTTTGGCTACTTGTAATGTGGATATTTCGTCGCTGGTATACACGGACTAGTAGTTGAGATTGTAATTGGAATCTAATACAATGCAGATCCAGATTCTGTAATTTTCACCTGGAAAAATCAACTTCAAAGGAGTTTAGATTTTTTTTGTTCATTATTTCACCCATTTAAAGGCACAAATATTCTGTTTAAACTCATTCATTTTGAAGTGATTCAATTCAAACTTAAGGTTTTAAGATGGGTCGTTTTTCAAGAGCTATTTTACTAGTATCAATTCCAACTTTAGCTGCTGGGTATTATGTCAAAACCAACATTTATAAAGGTCCTTATCTAGAGGAAAATCCATTCAATGAATCAAACTATTCATTGATTCAAAAGTTAAAATACAATATCTTTGGTAATAGTGATAATATTAAATATTCCAAGAGCACAAAGGTTACAAATCCAAATGGTAATGCATCATGTTTTGATTATTATCAACAAACTTTAGATAAAGAAACAACATCCAAAATACTTTCCAAATACAAGACTAATGAAGAAATTTTAAAATTATTAGAAAAGGGATTATTCAAAGGTCCAACTTTATGGTTTCATCAATTTTTTATATCTAATTATTTTAAAAATAAAGGTGATTATAATAGAATTGCTGGTTTTACAACTTTTGAACCAGAATTGAAAAAATTGGACATTGGAAAAGTTCCAAAAGTTGGATTTTTTGGATTCCCAATGTTACCAAAGACTGATAAATTGAAATATGTTTGGAATGGAAATGAAATTGATTCTGAAAAGCAATTATTACCATTAAATTCTGTTGTTTATGGTATCTTCAGTGTTTTAGATTATGGTAAACGTTCAAATGGTGATTATTATGATGTTGGGTTTGGTAATGATTTATTAGAAGCTAATATGGTTCATAGATTGGAATATGAAGTGTTAAAGAATCATAAAGGTGAAGCTGATAAGATGGTTATTAGAGTAGTTAATATTGGTCATTTTGTTCCACCAACAAAAGAAGTCTTTACTGATGAAACTGGTGGTCTCCATGAATTTATGACAAGAACTATTGTTCATGATTGTATTAGGGAGCTTACAAAAGATTTGTAGAAACTTTTATTACCTTTTTTTTTTATATAGAAATGATGTGCTATAAATAAAATGAAATGTATTGTATGTTTCTAAGTAAATATCGTACACTCAAAAATGTGGAACTGGAAACTACTACAATTATTAATTATAAAAAGTTATAATGTCAATTCAATTGAACTAAAATCCCTTTCAAAGAACAAACTTATTATATAAAAGTTATAAAAAAACTTCCAAGGTAAGATCACTTGAACCTTCTTTGAAATCAAGAAAGTTCCTCACAACCTAGGGTATAATAATAAGTCTGCAAGACTAATAATTAGAAATTCATAAAACTGTGTATAGCTGTATGATGAAACCACCTGTTTATAACCAAAATAATCCTTGATTGAAACATATAATAATTTGAAAAACATAAATAAATAATTTGATTCACCATAATATATGGTATAACCAGAAAACAAACATAAGTAAAAGGTTCATTGAACCTTAAATAAACGAAACATCAAAAAGAAGTCATAAAAAAAAACTAATAATAGTAAAAGTACATTTTTTCCAATGCAAAACAAAGTTTAATATACAATATTTTCTTAACCTTGAGAAGCATAGATAAATTGAGTTTCACCACTGACTGAAACTTCAACACCATCTGATTCGTAATAAACATATGGAGTATCAGTACTTTCTGGAGCTTCAGTTGGGGTATAAGTTGAAGGACCAGTTGAAGTTGGAGTTGAAGTTGGAGTTGGAGCAGGAGTTGGACCTGGAGTTGGAGCACCAAAGCTTGGGAAAGTTTCAGGACAAGATGCTGGCCATCCAGTTGGGAAAGCAGAAGTCCATTCAGTTGGCCATTCAGTTGGGAAAGCGGTTGGCCATTCTGATGACCATTCAGTTGGCCATGCAGTTGGGATTGAAAAAGTATAAGATGGTTTTGGTGACCAACCAGTTGGTTTTGGACCATGAGAATATGATGGGAAAGAACCATTAGTTGGAGGGAATGGACCAAATGAATTAGATGGTTCTGACCCCCATTTACCACCATGACCACCAAAGTGAGCATTTGGTAAAGCAGCAGCAGATGAAACAGCAGCAATTGAAGCTAAAGCGATTGTGTTTTTGATGGCAACCATTGTGTAATATATTAATAAATTATTGTATTTGTGTGATTGGAAAACTCAAGTGATGGTAATGAAAGGCCAGCTTGATGATGATGATGATGATAGAGATTAAAATGAATTTAGTGTTGAAAAAAAGGGCTTTTCATCTTCCTTTTATAATTGAAATGAGGATCAAAGATAAAAGATGAAAATATCAACATGGAACTACATAAAGAATCAAAAATCCAAATCTGTGCAGTTTACACCAGTGTGGTGCTATTGTGTAGGATACAACTTCAAAAATTGTCTGTCATACATAAAGCAGATTTTGTTAATCTTCACATCAATTTGCAAATTTGCTGAATTCTTTTTTGAGTTCTGAACCTTCTATGACATATTCTGTTCTGTACCTGTGGTGGTTTTCAAACTTTACAGCTATTCACTTCTGGCCCATAACTATGAATTATGAATAAATTGTAGGATCATCCATTATCTTCCCACATATCCTATCTTTTCCACTTCTCAAAGCAAGTGTCCAAAGATCAATGCAAGATTTTTTTCCGTTGATTCTGGCGCACATGTGTAAATCTGCAAGGGCGGGAAAGTCAACTTCTGCTGTTGAGATTCTTAAACCTTGATCTTCAAAAGCCGATTTCATGCCAACAAAGAGTGTCTGAGCCTAGATCATTAACCACCAATTGTCTGGCTGTCCGCTGCTTTCTGCTCTCTGTTCTCTGCTCTCTGCTCTAGAGGAGCTATGGGAACGTGAGCTTCTGTTGGACGAGTCCTTCCCATGCATTCAAGCCATAGCTCTAGTAGAGATGCACACCTTTCAAAAGGGAGAGGTTTTCTCTTTTCAGATATTTAACCCTCAGTGGCAGCAAGAGCCTAAAGCTAAAAAAACTTCAGATGTGCTACAATAAATTGAGTCTGGTCAACTTTTGAGGTGGTTCAAAGGGTGACAAATTCAAGTAATGTGCACTCTGTGCACTCTGTGCACACCTTTGTAAACCTTGTTTTAAACGATTGATAACAGATAAGGAAGGTGGGAAGAAGAAAAAAAAGAGCCACCACAATCTGAGAAAGACTTTGACATTATAAACTTCACGACGTATTCAATAGCAATAGACGTAATTGATCAAGAAGATTCTTAACATTGTGTAACACCTTACACGAGCCAAGGGCAAGTATATCGAGCTACTGTGCAATGGATCTAAACGGTTCTATCATTACGTCCGCTTATAGGCTAGTGCGGGAAATACCATATAACAATACATCTCATAGAGAATCTCTAATGGATCAAAATCTGTTCCATCACAGATCTTCTATTGAAATTTTTTTTTTTTTGTTTTCACACAGTGTCAGTTCTCATAAACTTACCCAGTATATGAAAATCTCATGTTGGAAAATCGACGATTGTACAATATTATTTATTTTTTTCATTATTATTTTTGGCTTTGTGCTAGCGTTTTCCCTAGATCTGGAATCTGAAAATTTGATTGTAAATCATTGTAAATTGCGATCGATACAGTCCAAATTTGAAATCAATATTTTCAACACTAGTAAAACACAT
>JAKTWW010000345.1:0-14561 GCA_030582255.1 Hansenula subpelliculosa
GATTTGAACATCAAATTTTAGCAACTGGGAAATAAACAAGGGACGGACCTAAATCGCTTGATACATTTAGGAAAATGGGATGGGTTTACGGAGGCGACATTTGTCTTGTAGCAAGTGAGCTTTATAAACCCTGTTGATTTTATAGTGTTGTGATCCTCTTTTGTTTAGTTCTTTCTAGCTCTCTCTAGCTTTAGGCTCACCTCCCTAATTCTCTGCCCGGCTCTTTGAAAAATTCCCTTCCACGTTTTCACTTTTAAATTCAATCGCTCTCCGTGAAATCGGTCTCCAGATTCGGAAAAGGTGTCAGAACGAGACACAGTTGAATCGATTAAATGAACAACAACAATAAGCGCTAGTACAAATGAATAAAGAATGACAAGAGATTGTTTTATGGTCCTTGTGAGGATGTTCATACAAATTATGATGGCCAAGTATTAAAAAGACCATGTTGTGTTTTTTTTGGTTTCTGTCGACTGGTGTCATGCCAATACAAATTTCAACTCGTTTTACAAGAAATCTATGGACATGGCCGCCCAATAGAATCGATTGCAACGAGTACCAAGGTCGAACACATATTGACTTATTACATATCAAGTCCTAATTCAGCTACTATTACTACATCTGTAAAACGTATCTTGAATTTGAAAGGATTATGGGATTATGTGGAAACCTTAAAGGATGGAGGGGCATATGCTCCAATTGTGCTTCGAACTTCCAAGCTGTGCTTTAGGCTATTGGGAAGGCTATCTGGATGTTGGATCTTTAAGTTGAGTAACTTATCTGAAAAATGAGAACAACTTCATATAATTAACACCTTTGTAATGGCTACAATTTGTATCCAATCATCATCATCATCATCATCATCATCATGGTACTTGAACCCATTTATTTATACGGCCTCGTGTATTCAAATTCGCCCGGCGTGCTGCAGCCCTTGCTGGTGACTGCCAGAGCCCGTCTCTGTCTGGAGTCTTCTCTCGATCTAGCGCTCCCCAGGCTTCTCCCGCCGTGGCCTTGCGAGACCCTGCCGGTGCACACACCCTCTCTCCCACTGCTTCCGTCCAGCGTGACCCAGTCTCTGTCTGGAGCTCTCTGTCTGGAGCTCTGTCTGGAGCTCTGTCTAGAACTCTCTTCCCGTCCCAGCGCACACGATGCAGTCCTCTCTCCGAAAAGAAACGCTGCTGTTCTGGGACGGCCAGCACGGAAAAAAGGTCACCAAAACAAAAATTGGCTTCTATCAAAAAAATCCATTTTAGACCGTGAATTGTAATCAAGTTCAGATAAAGGTGTGTTTTATGTTTTCACTCTCTTACCATCTCTTTTAAACACTATTACATAGAAATCAACACAGCGCTTGCACAGAGGTACACACTAGATCAACTGCATCAACCCTGAATACCTGGCCACATACCTCACAGTCCGAGAGAAAAAAAAAATTATCAACCCTATCTACAGAAAAAAGCGGCTGAAACAAAGCATTCAAAGACCAACAAAACTTCAACAAGGAATAGGAACAATCAATCAATCAGAAAGCTACTCGCAAAGCACATGGCTCATAGCTAGAATCAAACTCTATACCCTATATTCGTTACTCCATCATTTGCTGTCATTAAGATTCCCATCCGCTACTTGAACAGTGTGTGCTCTGCTGACTATTGAACCCATGTTAGGAATGCATACGCCAACTTCAACAGCGTCAAGTATCTCTCCTAATAACGTTGATTCTTTTGGTTCTGGCTCTGTCCCTGTTTCTGCTTCAACTTCACAATCTCCAACTGATGGTGATCAAAGTTCTATAACAAATGAACGAAGAAGTGCTTCAATTAATTCAAAACAATATCAACAATCTGTTCAAGGATATGAACCAATTCCTAAGAAATCAGCCATTATCAAAACTGATAAACCAAGACCTCATATTTGTACGACTTGTACTAGAGCTTTTGCCCGTCTGGAACATTTGAAAAGACATGAACGTTCTCATACAAATGAAAAACCTTTCCAATGTGCTGCTTGTGGTCGTTGTTTTGCAAGAAGAGATTTAGTCCTGAGACATCAACAAAAATTACATACTTCTCTAACCACGAATAATACAAATGGGAAAGATTTTAAAAAAGGTGACAATGAAAACATTATAACTAATTATGGGAATAAAGAAGTTAGTTTACCTACAAAACCTGGTGAATCTGTTGAACCAGAAACTGCATCAGTATCAGCATCAATATCTTCAGGAATCAAAAGAGAATCTTCACAAGATTATCAATCATCTACAAATGAAAAGGTTTTAATACCCCCAACTTTGAAAAGTTTCAATGGTACTAATAACTTACCTTCAAAATCAACAATAGAATCATATAATGAACATTCCACCTTATTTAAACATTCAGAAAATTTGAGGCGTCCTTCCGTATCTCATGAATCCAGTACTTCACGTCGTGGTAGTACAGATACACAGCACCAAAATTATCAACAACAGCATCACCATCATCATCCTCCGCCTCATAAACGTCATCGTCATAATTCTTTCAGTGCATCTTCAGCTATATCATATACTAAGATGGATGAACAACCTGCATTTCATGAACATGAATTACCAGAAGCTCCACATCAAGTTGGTTTTGCAACACCACAATTAACAGCACAAGAATTAACATCAAAAGCTCTTATGAGTGGGTTTGATTTAAGTGCTTTAGGACTACAATATGATATTGATGATATAAGTTTGGATATTGGAGAACCTCAAATTCATCCAACAGATCATCAACAATTACAACAACATCATAATCAACATCAAAGTTCAGGTACTACATATACTACAACAAGTGAAGCTTCAGGGACAGATTATTTCCAAAGCCAAAATGATTCAAGTCGTGCTGGTGGTAATGGCGCTCATAGTCATGGTACTGCTACTCAAAATCAATCAAGAGTTAGTACACCTTATCAATTCAATTTTACACCTGGTGGAAATTTGATTGATATGCCAATATTGAGTGAATATTTACATCTTGGTGGTGCTGGTGGTGGTGCTGGTTTCATATCAAAAAATAATTCAAATGTTAATATGAATTTATTCCATCATAATTCTGTTGCACCATCTCCAAGTGGTCATAATAATACCAATATCAATCATCAACAACCAAGTTCATCAGCTGATCAAGACGCAGGATCTTCTATATTGAATCATACAGGTAATAACACTACTACAAATACTTCAAATTCAATACATGATCATGAATCAACACCAGATGATTGGTTAGGAGAATTTATTAATACACCATTTGAACAAAATTTCACATCAAATTCCAAAAATTTCAATTCAATTGGGTTTATTCCTAGTGTTTCACCTTCAAATTCAACAAATTCTAACACTGGTCAAACTAATCAAAATTTGTTGCAAGATTTATTACCGCAACATTTACATGAACCTCTACAACAAAAATCTCCCTTATCACAAGAACAAATTAATCCAAGTCAATTATTCAATAATAGTAATAAAGATGATATCCCATCTTTATTTAGATCAAGACAAATTGACCTTTTCAAGAAGGAAATTGAAAATAATGAAGAAATTAAAAAATCAACTCATTTATTTAGTAATGAATTACGTGATTTCATCCTTACAACAAATCATTTAACAGATCCACAATTCCCATCCTTGAGTGAATTAAATCAATACGTTGGATTATACAAGAATGAATTCAATAAATATTTCCCATTCATTCATTTACCTACATTACAAGCAACACGTGATAATTATCCATTATTATTATCAATTGCATCAATTGGTGCATTATATGGTTTTCATTCAACTCATGCTATGTTACTTTTCAATATTTCAAGATTTAGAATTCATGAATTTTTAGAACATGAAAAAACTTTCAAAAATAATAATAATATACCAATGTGGGTTTATCAAAGTATGGTATTATCTATTTTCATTGGTATATTCAATAATGACTTAAACATAACTAAAACCATGACTATTATGTTGAATTCATTAATTGAATTGGTTAAATTAACATCATTAAATTTGCCATTAGAAAATTTTCTTACACCACCTCCAATTATTGATAATTTACAAAATTCTTCAAATGTTATTTTAGAGCAAAATTTTAATTATTTCATATTAGCACAAACTAGAATACGAACATGTCATACGATTTTGTTAATTTCAAATCTATTCACTTCATTAATAGGATTAGATTGTTCATTACATTCTATCGATGTTAGATGTGGGATTCATTGTAAATTGGAATCATTATGGGATTGTGGTAATTATCAAGAATGGGTTGAAATTTTACATAAAGAACATTATATTATTGATTCCAAATTTGCATTAATTGAATTATCAAATGGTAATGATTCTTATAATAACTGTTTAAATTATTTAAGTTTAAGTAATTATATCTTAAATGATGATGATCATTTAAATAAGAAGTTTCAAATGAAAACTTTGTTGTCATTATTAATGTCTATTCATGAAAAGATATATTTGGAAAGATATACTTTAAAAGATGAAGCTAATGGTGTTATTAAAGCAACAAAATGGAGAATGAATTCAAGACCGGTGTTGGAAAGTTTAATCAAAACCTGGGAAAGTCTTTATATTAAAAACGGAGGCGTGTTGTATTTACAGGAATCTAATCTATCATTAATTTTCAATAAAGATCCAATTCTTAGATTAATTTTACCATTATTATCATTTGCAAAGATTAGAAAATGTATTCATCTAACTCCAATCATTGAAAAAATTTGGTTAAAAGATTGGGATGGTATGAATGAATCATTAAAAGAATTAAGTGCCGACCCAGAAGCTTTAAAAGATGCAACAAATTATGCTTTAGATATTGTTAAATTATGGATTGATTATGTTTCAATTGTTAATGATGCAGAGAAAACATCCATTAGAACTCCAATTTTTTTCATCACTTGTATTTTCACATCATTATTAATTATTGCTGAATTTTTATTAAGTGTTGAAAAATGGGCACAAAATTATGATGATTCTAATCCAACTTATCTTAATGCAATTGAAAGAACTTTATGGTTACGTTCTGAAATGATTTTTAAAAAAATTGAAAATAATCTAATTTTGAATGATAAGAATAAGACATATGCTGAATTTTTAAGATTGGAAGCAAAAGGTGCATTAGATGTTGAAATTTTAGATGATGAAATTGCAAAGAAAGCTGTTAACCCAAATACTGATATTAAAGATACAATCAAAGTTATTAAAGATGCAAGATTATCTTCTAGAGGATTATACATGGGTGTTAGAATACTGGCAGATGCACCAATTTGGCCAATTGCATTATTATTTGCTCAAGCTTTAAAATCAAGAGCTATTTATATCTCCAGATCTCAACCATCATCACCAATTGGTAATTAATGGTGATTCATGATCCATGTAAATGTTGTTATAATTATATTGTTATTCTATTGTTCCACTACTATTATTCCTATTTATATAACTTATTTATAAGTTCCTTTTTGTCATTTGTTTTTTATGAATCTAATTATTATGTTATGAGCTCCACCATGATATATTTATAAATATAAACTTTAGAGGTACTGAAACGTTGTAGAAATCGAGTTTCATTGTTTGTTCATCATCATTGACAAATGCGAATTAGTTGATCTCATCGCTTGTGTTTCGCCAACCGAAAGCTGATAAAATTTATTTCTAGCGCTAAAAGAAACGTCAAAATCAAAAACAAAAAAAAAAAAAAATATCAAGAATTAGAAGATTTGAAACTATTTCAACATTTTAATTAGTTTAATCCCAATTATTCACGGTGTCTTTCTTCAAATTATTCAAATCCTTCTTCAAAGGGAAACCTACAATACCCAACACAATACCTTCAAATCAAACACCATTATTAAAGATGACAAAATTACAAGGAAGAGAACTTTTTAATTCAATAGGACAACCAAAACGTATAGTAGCTCCAATGGTTGATCAATCAGAGTTAGCATGGAGGATTCTTTCACGTAAATATGGTGCAACATTATGTTATACACCAATGTTTCATGCAAAATTATTTGCAACAAGTGAGAAATATAGAGCAGATATGTGGTCAGAATGGGATGGTGATTCAGAAAAAGATCGTCCTTTAGTTGTGCAATTTTGTGCTAATGATCCTGAATATTTATTACAAGCTGCTAAACATGTCGTGGGGAAATGTGATGCTGTTGATTTGAATTTAGGCTGTCCACAAGGGATTGCTAAAAAGGGTAACTATGGGGCGTTTTTAATGGATGATTGGGATTTAGTTTATAAATTAATTAATAAGTTACATTTAGAATTAGAAATTCCAGTAACTGCAAAGATAAGGGTTTTTGAAGAAAAAGAGAAAACTTTGGAATATGCTAAAATGGTTTTAAATGCAGGTGCTCAATTCTTAACAGTTCATGGTCGTTTAAGAGAACAAAAGGGTCAAAAAACTGGATTAGCAGATTGGGATATTATCAAATATTTAAGAGATAATTTACCAAGTGATACCGTTTTCTTTGCAAATGGTAACATTTTATATCCGGAAGATATAACGAGATGTTTGAATGAAATTAATTGTGATGCAGTTATGAGCGCAGAAGGTAATTTATATAATCCAGGTGTTTTCATGAATGAAGGTGATGATATTGAAAAGCAATTCCCAAGAGTGGATCATTTATTAAGAGAATACTATGAAATTGTTAAATCATGTCCTGGTAATGCATCAAAAATTGCAATGAAGTCACATTTTTTCAAAATCTTGAGACCCTTTTTACCTATTCATACAGATATTAGACAACAAATTGCAACATGTTCTGCCAAACATAGATTTGAAGAAATTGAACAAATTGTTTTGAATGTGGAAAAAATTGTTCAAGAGATTTATTCTAAACCAGATATCAAAGAATTAGATCAAATTATCACTGGTGAGAAAGAATTATGGGGAGGTTCTTACAAAAAAATTCCATATTGGAGATGTCAACCATATTTTAGACCAGTGAATGGTATCACTGCTGATAAAAGAGTCACTGAGGCATTAAAGAAAAAGGAAGATCCAGTGGTCACAGAGGCCACAGTTGAAACTTCAACTGATGCCAATAACAAAACTAAATCAGTTGAAGATGAAGCTGTTCAGGCTGCTAAAAGAAAAGCTGAAGAAGAGCTTCCTAACGAGACCAAAAAAGTAGCCTCTGCTGCTAACTAAATAGACTGCATATATTAACAATAGGGGTTATATTCGTATTGAATTTATTGTAGAACTTGTAGAAATTGTAGAAATTATAGAAATTATAGAAATTGTATGGATTATTCGGATTGACTTCTCATCGGTCGGCGCCACACTGCGCCTTTATAAGCGTCTCCTTATAAACTCATTTCCATGTTAAAATTGTGAACTCTTAATTAAACACTATCAAAAGCATTTATAAGAGAGCCTGTAATTCATGGATTCAAGCTAGAAAGACATATACAAAAGTATACATTGCTGGACTACACATTTGCGTACCATTATGTCGGAAGATCAACCATTATTAGTTCCAAACACAAGTCCCAATCGTCGTACAAGTCGTCAAGATTACTCTAGAGCAAGAAGTGCAAGCGCAGTCAGTGCTATTAGTACATCTATTGAATCAGTGAAAGAATTCATCAAAGATAATTGGCCCTCATTAACTACACAGAAATTCGTTGCTGGTATTGTATGGGCATTTGTAGCTGTCTGTATATTCAATTTGATTTTTTTACCAAGAACTTCATTAGGTCGTGATTATAGAAGAATACATTTCTCCAAACTATCAAAAGTGGAAACTCAAAGACTGTTTTTAAAAGAATTATCAGATGAAAACCATGCTGGTGAATATCTTTACAATTATACCCATTCTCCACATTTACCTGGTAGTGGTGATGATTTGACACAATTTACGTATGATAAGTTTAAAGAATTTGGGTTCAAACCATATAAGGAAAAGTTTCATATTTGGTTTAATAAACATAAAGAAAATGGTGTTTCATTAATAAATCCTAATGGGGAAGTTGTCTACAAGCCTACATTATTGGAAGAAGAATTACAAGAAGATGATGCTGCAAATAATAATACTAAATCTATACCCGCCTTCCATGCTTATTCCGCTAATGGTAACATCACGGCTCCATTCATTTATGTAAATTATGGGTCCACAAAAGATTATGTTAAATTATCAGAAGCTGGTGTACAGTTAAATGGTACTATCCATATTGTTCGTTATTCCAAATTATTTAGAGGTATTAAAATTAGAAATGCCGAAAGAGCAGGTGCAATTGGTGTGATCACTTATACTGATCCAAATGATGATGGGGAAATTACAACTAAAAATGGATATAAACCATATCCTGAAGGACCTGCAAGAAATCCTTCAAGTATTGAACGTGGCTCCGTAGGGTATTTTACTGATCAACCAGGAGATCCAACGACACCAGGTTTTACAAGTGCGAAATTAGGAAGAAGACAAGATCCAAGTGAATTTATGCCTGGTATTCCTTCATTACCTATGAGTTCCAAAGAAATTGCTCCATTATTACAAAAATTAAATGGGAAAGGTTCACAATTGAATTTTAGTGGTGATGTTGAAGGATTTGATTATTCAACTGGACCTTCCGATTATAAAATCAATTTATTCAATCATCAAGATTATGCAATCAAACCAATAACAAACGTTCTTTATACCATTCCTGGTTTATTGAATGAAAAAATATTTATAGGAAACCATAGAGATTCCTGGACAATAAGCGGTGCAGGTGATCCAAATAGTGGCAGTGCAATCTTATTGGAAATAACTAGAGCATTTGGTAAATTAGTTTCAAAAGGATGGAAACCATTAAGAACTATAGTTGTTGCGTCATGGGATGGTGAAGAATATGGTATGCTGGGTTCAACAGAATATGGGGAATATCATTTAAGGGATTTGAAAAATAATGTAATTGCATATTTAAATCTAGATGTTGGTGTTATTGGACATAAATTCCAAGTTGCTTCCAATCCTTTATTACATCATTTTTTGATTGATACTAGTAAAAATATACCTTTCAGAGATCATAATGATGATTATACGTTATTTGATTACTGGAAAGATCAAAATGATAACCAGATTGATATTATTGGTGCTGGTTCTGATTTCACAGTTTTCCAACATCATTTAGGCATACCAAGTTGTATGGTTCATTTCAATAATAATGGTACTGATGCCGTATTACATACTCATTCAAATTATGATTCTTATCATTGGATGACAAAATTTATTGACCCTGATTTTCAATTACACAATACTTTAGCTAAATATTTTGGATTTCTGGCTTTATCCATAAGTGAAAATGAAGTTTTTGAGTATAGAGTTGCTCATTATGCTAAGGAAATTTCAACTTATTTCCAAAAATTGAAACCAGATATACCTAAAGAATGGTTAAGTAAGAAATTTGGTAAGAGACAATCAATTGAAGGGTTAATAAGTGATGTGGAATATAAGTTGGATGTTTTCCATTCATTTGCTGAATTGTTTGATGAACAAGCAAAATATCTTCAAAAACAAATATCAATAGATTATCCATGGTTTAAGATTTATAAAAAATTGAAACTTGCCATTGACATTAAATTATTGGGTAACAGAGCTAAACTTATTGATAGATTATTTATAGATAAAAAGGGTTTGAAAAACAGACCATGGATGAAACATGTTGTCTTTGCACCTGATCGTGAAAACGGTTATAAAGGTGATACATTACCTGGTTTACACGAAGCAATAATGGATAATGATTTTAATGAATTTGCAGATTGGCTACAGTTATTACTTAAAAAGGTGGACTCAGCTGCAAAGAAAGTATACACAAAATAGAGTAACGATGTTTATGATTAAGATTCAATGAAACTTTATACGTTTCTGTCATTTGTAGTCGGGTGTTTAACCGCAGTTACCCAGATTCCAGTTTTGGCGTACTTGATCTCGAAGTCATCATCATCATCAGCACAAACTTGATCTCGAACTTTAAGAATCGATTCTGTTTTTTAACTAAACTAGTATACTTCATCAAATTATTACAATGTTGTCAAGAACTATCTTCAGAGCTCCTCAAAATGCTCGTCTATTCTCAACCTCAGCTGCTGCTTTTGGTCAAAAAGTCTTTTTAACTCCTTCAATTGATGGTGAGTATGAAACATTAAGGTTATAAATTACCCCAGGATGAGTCCACTAACAATGAACTCCAGGTAGAAAATTAGAAAGAATTGAATTCGAGCTATACGATGATGTACGTTAAAAGAGATTATTTTTGTATTGGATCTGTTTACTAACATATTTAGGTTGTTCCAAAAACCGCTGAAAATTTCAGAGCTTTATGTACTGGTGAAAAAGGCTTTGGTTATGCTGGTACTCCATTCCATAGAGTTATCCCATCATTCATGCTTCAATCAGGTGATATTACACATGGTAATGGTTACGGTGGTAAATCTATCTATGGTGACCGTTTCCCAGATGAAGTGAGTATTTAACAAAATTTAATGTTTTCCCTGGAATTGCCTTTGACTAACAATTTTTTTTTTCTCCAGAACTTTGTCAAAAAACATACCAAACCAGGTTTATTATCAATGGCCAATGCTGGTCCAAACACCAATGGCTCTCAATTCTTCATCACTACTGTCCCATGCCCATGGTTAGATGGTAAACACACTGTTTTCGGTGAAGTTATTAATGGTTATGATTCAGTCAAAACCATTGAAGCTTACGGTACTGCTAGTGGTCGTACTAGAGCAAAGATCATCATTGAAGAAGCTGGTGAAATTAACTAGCCGATAAGCTAGTCTATATATGTATATACAATCTATTCTTCAGTGCTATTCCCTAGTAAAAGAGTGTAATTATCCCAATATTCTGTTTATACTTCGCGAATGCGTCCTGCACCCGGTTTTCGCGAAGCATTTCAATTCGCTGGCTTCTCCTGAAAAATCGAAATCGATTAACCAAAAAATATGCTTTGAATTAAAGCTCTTTGCTGTCAGATCTGATAATCAACTCTTGATCCACAGACAGTAGATCGATAATACATAGGATAAGATAGCTGAGAAGATGGATGATATAAACAAGAAATTGAACAACATCTCTTTATACGATGTCAAAGCATATGTGCGTAAGGCTCAAAATGTTGTTTTGAACTACACGGAAATGGAAGCTAGAGTTAGAGAAGCTACAAATAATGAACCTTGGGGTGCTTCAAGTACTTTAATGCAAAAGATTGCTGCTGGTACTTATAATTATAGAGAAAGGGAAGAAATCATTGGTATGATATTTAGAAGATTTACTGAAAAAGCTGCTAATGAATGGCGTCAAATTTATAAAGCTTTACAATTATTAGAATATTTACTTAAAAATGGTTCGGAAAGATTTGTTGATGACGCAAGAGCTAATTTGAGTTTGATTACAATGTTAAGATCATTTCATTATATTGATTCTCAAGGTAGAGATCAAGGTATAAACGTTCGTACAAAGGCTAAAAATTTAGTGGAATTATTAAATAATGATTCTGCTTTAAGAGCTGAAAGAAAAAAAAGTAGAGAGAATGCTAAAAAATTCCAAGGTGTTGCCGGTGGTGGTGCTTCAACAATCCCAGGTGCTGGCTATGATGAATTTGGAACTTATGAAGGTAGAATTTTTGGTGACGGTGGTGTTTATGGTGAACGTTATGAAGAAAATAGATCATCTTCAAGATCTAATAATAATGCTAATGATTTTGAAGAGTATGATGCTGGAGAATCATCAAACAGTGCTCCATCTGTTCAAAGAACTGCATCAAGATCAGCTGGTGCTGCAGCTGCTAGAAGAGCTAATAGAAATAAACCAGTTCCTTCAACAAAACCAGCAATTCAAAAAGAAGTTGATCTTTTCTCATTTGATGAGCCAACAACTTCAACAACAAATAATAAGAATGGCGGTGGTGACTTATTCTCTCTAGATACAAATGGTGGTGGTAATGGCACATCCAATGCTCCTGCTGCCAATGATGATGACGATGATGAATTTGGTGATTTCCAAGGTTCTACTGTTCAAAGTACACCAGTTTCTCAACAACCATCTTTAAACACGAATAATTTATCAAACTTATACCATACTCAGCCAACTTCTTCTACTACTGGCATTGGTGCTGATACAAGTTTTGGTGATTTCACATCATTTAGTTCAGCACAACCTCAAACCCGTACCCAAACACAAACACAACCTTCCTTCACCTCATCCATATCAACAGGTCCAGCCCAAGCGCCAAAACAAGATGCATTCAGTTCATTATTTGCTGCAGCTGCCTCAAAAACACATTCAAGTAAACCATCTACCCCTTCAATCTCATCAAATCCTTCATACTCTGCTCCACAACAACAGCAACAAAAACTATCACAACCTCAACCTCAACAAACTCAATCAAAACCACAATCAAATGGTGATGAATTAAACCTATTAGACCTATAACCTCATTAGAAAGTAATACACATCATACAGTGTCTTATATTTATGTTATAATTAGTTTCTATTTTTGTTTTCACTGATTTTCAAAAGATATCAAAAGTTAAAAAGCACTCTGGTCCCAAAAAAAAAAAGTTCTGCACTTCCACCAGCTGCAATCAGACACTGTGCATTAATGGGTCGTCTATGTCCCTGTTTATATATTAGTAATCTTAGTTGTCTTCAAATAAAGGTAATGTTCTGACGTTATTCATGTAAAATCGATTTCTCAACTATGTGTGTTTAAAATTCCGCGAATTTTTCAAGCGATTCACGTTTACAAAATTCAAATTTTGGTGATCTTTTCAAAAACACGAACTATGATAAACTAGAACACAATCAATTGGGATAGAAAACCGATATTAATCATGACTATTTACTCATTCTGGATCTTTGATAGACATTGTGAGTATTGATGTGCTTCTTTCAAATGATTAGATCAAGCTCAAGAATCGATAACTAACAACTAAAGGCAACTGCATATACAACAGAGAATGGACACAAGTGACACCGCAGTATGCAGATTCATCATCATTACCAAGTGGGTCAATAAACTCTAAGAATAGTGAAGATTCAGCTAAATTGCTTTTTGGTGCTTTATTTTCCCTAAGAAATATTGCAAGAAAATTAGGTGATGGATTTGATGAAGAAAATACCCTAGATTCATATGCAACTGCAAAATATAGAGCTCATTTCTATGAAAGTGCATCAGGTTTAAGATTCTGTATATTGAGTGATTTGAAAACACAGAATCTGCAACACGTTTTGAAAGAGATCTATTCAAATATATATGTGGAACATATTGTTAAAAAGTAAGTTATACAAAATTGTTCTAATAACTATGGGAAATTATACTAACAATTTAATCAAGTCCATTATCACCAGTTGATTTTAAGCCAGGTACAAAAGTAACGAATCCAAGATTCATAAGGTTGATCGATAATTACTTATCTACGATATAAATAAAATGAATAAATTAAAAATAAATTAATAAATGATTAATGACCTCTTATATTTCAAAAGTTTCTTGATCCACTAAACCATATAAATCACCCAATAAATTGATAATTTTATTCAGTTCTCTTGTTATAACATTACTAACCAAAACATAAGAATATAACAAGACATAATCTTCATTAGATAATAATTTTTGATGTCTTATTTCGCCTAGTTTAACCATGATTCTATCCTTTGCATGCTCTGTTGAAGCAGGTTTTGCAGGTATTGGGAATCCCAAAGTGATTGATGATGAAACCATATAAAAGATCAAGAAGATTCTATTTTGCAACTCTTCTCTTTCTTGTCTTGTATAATTCAAGACAATATATTCATTTTCTGAAATTTCTGGTTCAACTTTAATCATCGTATTCATGTTGGCAAACGAATCTATAATTCTTTCGGTAGATTTCATCATTTTTTTATAAATATCCAATCTGAATTTCCCCTTTAATCTTGTTTCCTTTGGTGCTTGCTTCAACAATAATTCTAATTCCCTCATCACTATATTTATACCTCTTTGATCAGGAAGACCAATTAATAAATTATTTTCTTCTTTTAATGGATCAGAATTCCAAATCACACCTAATCTTAACCAAAGTAATGACAATCCTCTTTTTAAACGATGTCTTGCAGTAATTGGGAAAAAACTAACTGTCATAATCAAAGCCCACATAACACCTCCAATAATTCCAATAAATCTATGAATTGCAATGTCTTGAATTATAGGACTATCACTATCACCTTCTTCTAAATCTTCTTGTCTTGTAACGTTAAAACTATAAAGTGCAGTGATATTATATGTTAACAAAATAAATCTACCATATGCATTATTTGCATTCCAATTTAAAATAATATTGAAACAAAATAATGAAATAAACCAACCTGTAAAACACAAGGCATAAACATTCCCATCTGATATTGACCATGTTGTAAATGCTATTCCAGCACCAAGGAAAGTACCCAAGATTCTCCAATTAACAGTCATTGTAGTACCACCTAAGGATTTATTCATAATAATACAATAAGTAACCAAACTCCATTCACCTCTCCATTCCAAAAAA
>JAKTWW010000348.1:3131-13732 GCA_030582255.1 Hansenula subpelliculosa
ATTCATCAGATTGAAATAGAGAGAGAAAAACTATTATCAAATTTTGAAGTAAATCAACACTTGGTTGAAATTCAACAACAAAACAATTGGTTACAAGATTCCAAAAAGAAGAAAGCATGGAATCCTAGTTTAGAATTAGTAACAAAAGATGTCACCTCATATTTAGAAAAATCTCCTGTGGCTATACAAAACGTGGAAAATATCGTTCAAGCAATGAAAGATTTATCTAAATTTTCACTTGAGAAGATTGAAAAATTACAAATTATAAATTCAGCACCATATTCATTAGTTAACTTATATGCTATAGTGGAAGAATGTGATCAAAGATTTAATGAACAAGAAATTGAAGAAATACTGGGGGTTGTACAAACACATTTCCCACAACAAGAGGAAGAAGGTGAATTTGAAGCGGAAGAAGAAGAAGTAGAAGTAGTAGTACAGGACGAAGATCAAGTAATGGAAGAATAATAATATCATATCATTCAAAAAATTTATTCTTGTTTACGAACACCACTAACAATATCATCAACTCTTAATAACAAACAAGCACTTTCAATTGCAGTTTTAATACTTTGTTGTTTGATAACTTCAGGTTCCCAAATACCATAAGAATTCATATCAACAACTTTACCATTTTCACCATCAATACCAAAAGTATAATCACCTTTGGCATGTTTAGCTCTTAATTGAGATAATATACGGATTGGATTACCACCTGCATTTTGTATTAAAGTTCTTGGGATAACTTCAAAAGCATCTGCAACAGCTTGATATGGCCATTGTTGAATACCTTCAATAGTTTTAGCTTTTTCACTTAATTTAACTGAAACTGCCATTTCTGTTGCACCACCACCTGGTGATAAACTTGGTTCAAATATAACATTACGTGTAACTGCCATTGCATCTTGTAAATTTCTATCAATTTCATTTAAAATATCTTTTGATGGACCACGTAACATAACAGTACATGCTAATGGATTTTTACATTTTGTTAAAAATGAAAAATATTCATCACCAATTTGTTCAACTTTAAATTCACCACATTGAGTACCAACATCTGATTCACGTAAATCTTCAACTCTATTAACAATTGTTGCACCTGTTGCTCTTGATATACGATTATTATCTGATTTCTTAACTCTTCTTAATGCAGTTGCATTACCTTTTAATAAATAATGTTGAGCTAAATCTGAAACACCTTTTTCTGTTATAACTAAATCTGGTTTAAAACTTAAAATAGTTTCACATAACTGTTTAACTTGTTCTTCTTCAATTTGTAAAATTCTACTCCAATCTTCTTCTTTAGTAATTTCAATATTTGTTTGTGATTCACCTTTTTTATATTCTAATGGACAATCTAATAATATAATTCTTGGATTTTCTATATTTCTTCTCATTTTTGGATGTGTAACATCTTTATTTAATAAAACACCTTGTAAAACTTCACTATCTTCAATTTCACCACCTGGAATTTTTTCAATACGAACATATCTTTTTGTATCTATTTCTTTATGACCAAATCCATCATCAATTAAAACTGTTTTAACAGCTTTTAAAGCTAATGAGCACATTAAATCGGACCATTTACTAACATATTTAGTACCAATTGATGCACTAATTAATTTAATCATTGCAGATTCATTTTCAATATCAATTGGTCTTGAAACTTCATGAATGATTTCTAAAGCATCACTTAAAGCTTGTTTTAATGCTTGAATGATAATAACTGGATGAATATTTTTTTCAATATATGGGAAAGTTTGAGCTAAGATTTCACCGGCTAATATTATAACAGTTGTTGTACCATCACCAACTTCTTCATCTTGAGTTCTACTTAATTCAATCATTGATTTAGCTGCTGGATGTGCAACATCAATTTCTCTTAAAATAGCATGACCATCATTAGTCAAAACAATACCTCCCATAGGATCTAATAACATCTTTAACATAGCTTTTGGACCAAGACAAGTTCTAATGATATCAGAAACTGCTTTTGCAGCTGTAATGTTTGAGATTTGAGCTTGACGCCCAGTTTGTCTCTCAGAAGAAGTGTCTTTTTTGTTAGTATCATGAATGAAACACGATAATTGACCCATACTCACTCATAAACACGACTGGAGCTTGCATTGTCGTTGATATTCACTTAAGTTGTTGTTTTGCATTAAATAATGATTCGTCGCCTTCAAGAAATTCAATTCATCAACACTTTTTTTTAAACACGCGAAAAAAATCTTCGACTGAATGTTTTTTGAAACGGCGCACGACTTTTTTCGCAGCGCTGCGAAATCAATCAAAGAAACCAAAAAAAAAATATATATATATATGATTTAACCAGTGGATTTGGTATTTGAAAAGTAGGATATTAGGGAATAAGTTTATCAAATATGGGTATTGTGTGAGTATTGAATTGGATTTTGATGTTTCTGGGATATTTACTGACTTTTTTGCAAGTGAAAAAATCACTCAAATCAAAGAAGAATTGGCTCGTACCCAAAAGAATAAAGCCACTGAATATCATATTGGTTTATTAAAAGGTAAATTAGCAAGATATCGTCAACAATTATTAGAACCTCCACCAGGTTCATCATCATCTCCTGGTCAAGGGTTTGAAGTCCAGAAATCAGGTGATGCAAGAGTAGTTTTAATTGGGTTTCCATCTGTTGGTAAATCTTCTTTTTTATCTAAAATTACCAAAACTAAATCAGAAATTGCAAATTATGCTTTCACAACGTTAACATCAGTTCCAGGTGTTTTGGAATATGAAGGTGCTGAAATTCAAATTGTTGATTTACCAGGTATTATTAGTGGTGCTTCTGAAGGTAAAGGTCGTGGTCGTCAAGTTGTTGCAACAGCTAAAACAAGTGATATTATTGTTATGGTTCTTGATGCAACAAAATCAGCAGAACAACGTGAAATTTTAGAAAGAGAATTAGAATCTGTTGGTATAAGATTAAATAAAGAAAAACCAAACATTCATTTTAAACCAAAACCAACAGGTGGTATTAAATTAAGTTATACATCACCACCAAAAAATCTTGATGAAAAAATTATTCAAGGTATTCTACGAGATTATAAAATTCATAATGCAGATGTTTTGATAAGAGATGAAAATGTTACAATTGAAGATTTCATAGATATTATAAATGATTCACATAGAAGTTATATTAAATGTCTATATGTTTATAATAAGATTGATGCAGTTTCATTAGAAGAAACTGATAGAATTGCACGTGAACCAAATACCGTTGTTATGAGTTGTGAAATGGATTTAGGAATAGAAGATGTTGTTGAAGAAATATGGTATCAATTAGATTTATTAAAAGTTTTCACTAAAAGAAGAGGAGTTGCAGTTAATTTTAATGATCCATTAGTTGTTAGAAATAATAGTACAATTGAAGATATTTGTAATTCAATTCATAAAGATTTTAAAAGTCATTTTAAATATGCATTAGTATGGGGATCATCTACAAAACATAATCCACAAAAATGTGGGTTAACACATCAAATAGATGATGAAGATGTTGTTTCAATCGTGGCAAAATGATATGAATTTAATTATATACAAGTTTTGTTTAGGTTTACTTTAAATCAATTATTTTGAAATACCTCTTTTTTCTAAGAAATCTTTAGCTTCATTAATCTTTGTAGCTAAATATGGACTACCACCTTTATCAGGATGATTAGCTAACATGATTTTTCTATGAGTTTCTTTTAATCTTTTCTTTGTTAATGTAGTTTCTCTTAAATTTAAAATTTGTAAAGCTTCTTTGGCAGACATTTTTTGTCCAAATCCACCTTTATAAAAAGCTTTACCATTTATACCTGGTTGACTTGATTTAAAACGTCCAGCAATGAAATATGCTAATCCAAAAGCACCAATAGATGTAAGTACAGGATGGTTACTCATGGTTTCTAAACTTTGATCAAAATAATATTCCATTGATTTTGTAGTATTTTGTTGTTGTGGAGGAATTGATGATGATACATCTTGTGCTTGTTGTTGATCAGCAGCAGCAGCAGCATCTTGTTGCTGTTCTCCCAACACTATCTGTTGTGGAGGTTGTGGTTTTTCACCTGGAATTGGTAAACTAGGTATTTCGATGGATTGTGGTGCCATGTTAATGATGATAAATATTGGAGATTTTGTAGATAAAAAGAATTAGTTCAGCTCAAGATAATATTTGAACTCTATACATTTTTTCCATTTCGATGAATAAATTTGAATGTTTTTCGCAAAAAAAAATTCCAGATGCCGAATACGGTAATTCCTGTATACGGAAAGTGCGTTACGCAGCGCTGCGCCGATGAGGAAAAGAAAAAAAAAATTACTAGAAAATTTTTAAATATATAGAGAAAAGATAATAATAATACTTCACCACCATTGTCATTCATATAACTACCATATCAAATTTGCACAATGAGAGTCTATTCATGTCATTTTTGCTCCTCTCCAGTTTACCCGGGACATGGTATCATGTTTGTGCGTAATGATGCTAAAGAATTCAGATTTTGTCGTTCTAAATGTCATAAGGCTTTTAAACAACGTCGTAACCCAAGAAAATTAAAATGGACTAAAGCATTCAGAAAAGCTGCTGGTAAAGAATTGGCTGTTGATTCTACTTTAACTTTTGCTGCTAGAAGAAACGTTCCAGTTCGTTATAATAGAGATTTGGTCTCAACTACATTAAAAGCTATGGCTAGAGTTGAAGAAATTAGACAAAAACGTGAAAGAGCATTCTTCAAGAATAGAATGAAAGGTAATAAAGAAAGACAAATTGAATTAGATAAGAAATTAGTTGAAAGTAACCCAGAGTTATTGAAGATGAGAGAAGTTGAAATTGCAAGAAAATTAGCTAGAGAAGAAGCTAGAGAAGCTAGAGCTTCTGAAGCTCAAGATGAAGAAATAGAAGATGAAGATGAAGAACTTGAAAGTGATGAAGAAATGGATATTGAATCAGAATCAGAATCAGAAGAAGAAGAAACTAAACAAAAGGTCTTGTTGAAAAACAAAAAACGTTCAAAACGTGTATTTTAGATTACAAAAAAGTTGAGTTTTTTACTGCTGTCATTGCACAAACATATATATATATCTACTAGGTCATTATTGGTTTTTACTTATTTTTTTTATCATGTATATTAAATTTTAATGGGTTTTTGTTTTTATTCAATATGATTAAATCATGTAGTTGTGCCTGTGGGCTTCCTTCTTATATCATTTGGTAATTTATTGAAAATTGCGATAAAAGCACCACCAATGACTCTTGATCCAACTTTTGGTCGACAAACTAAACCTTCTTGATTTGTAGCTCTTATGAAAGTATATCTGACATCCCAGTCTTGCAATCCCCCTCCTATTCCTGGTGTTAGTTGAATAGTTCTTGTATGTGTTAATTTAATTGATTCTTTGTTGATTCTAATTTCATCAAGAATTTGAATGATTTGAGTAACAGAAGGACAATATACAATCAATGGAGCATCTTGTTTCAAATTTTTGGAAATTTGTTTCAGGTGAAGTTTAGGGTCTGGCATATCCAAAAATGCAGCACTTAAAAATCCTTCTTTATCATCTTTAGATATTGATTGATCATGTTTTTCAAGAGATTTCCAATGATGACTATGGTTCTGTAACCAATCAGTTGGAGATTCAGCAATATGAAATTCAACATCATCTTTATAAAGTCCTCTTTTGAAATTTTCAATTGTTTTTTGACCTCTTTTAGAATGTTTAGGGAAATTATCAATTGAATGTAAAATACCACCTCTAACACCAAACTTTTTCAAGTAACAATTCCTCACATGTAGCTTAGAGCAAATAGATAATGTTAATGAGCCATGGCCTGTTCCAGCTTCCAGGATTTGAATTGGTGATTCCTTTAAACTATTATCTTCACTTAGTTCAGGATAGTCAAAATGTAAGTCAGCCATTGTGACCATAGCTGCTGCATCGTATGAATAAATAGGGGCAGCATCTCTTTGAGATAGGCTGATGTATTCATCAGTACTAGCATTCAATGCTATAAGTTGAGTCTTTTCATCAGTTGTTTTGATAATACTTCTTGATTTCAATTTAAATAAATCATTATGATTGACAAAACCCTTACCAACGTGAGTTTGACCATCTATCTCTAGTGGCTTTGTAAGCCAGTATCTATCACCACGTAATGGAGACCTAAGTATTAACACATCCCCAGGTTTGAAAGTTGAGATCAACCGCTTGAAACATTTCGACATCTTTAATGTTGATGTGAAACGTTTAAAGGTATAAATAAAGGGCCAAAAAAAAAAAAAAAAAAAAAAAAAAAAAAAAAAAAATCAAACAACATCAGTCACTCAAGAATGTATTTAGTAACCAATATATCTGATATCAGAAAGCACTATAAAGAAAATCATGTTGTGAAAGTACGTGTGTTTGGTACAGTGATGGATTACAATGCCGTGGAGGGGATGTTAACAATTCAATCACTAAATATGTTCTCCAAAGATCCAAATGGTGTCATAAAGTTACAACTTGATGAAGATAAATCCATTACAAATCCTGAAATTACATATTTTGGTACTTTAGTTGATATTTATGGATTGTACAATGGTGAAACAATCATGTTGATAGATGTGAAATTTCCAAGTCATAACGTTATGATTAAGCGTGAAACAATTGATATACTACAAAGAATGAGTCAAATATGAAAAAAAAAAAAACATACAAACATACAAACATACAAATTAAATTTCCTAAACTTTAAAACCCACTATTACCAAAAAACTGTTCCCATATTGTATCACTCGATACTCTAGATATCATATCAAAGATCCGCTGTTGTTCATGATCTGTCTGTGTTTGTGTTTCCACAAATGTTGTTGTTGGGGGTGTTGATAAACTTTGATAATTATTATTATCATAATAATCTTCTGGTGTTGTATCTTCAAAAATAGAGGAATATTGGAAATCTTTGAAAACTCCAGGATCTGTGTTATTAGGATCACTTATTTTATTCAATTGATCGAAAAATCTATCCAGATCATCAAATTTTGCACCTTGATCTACTGATGTTGTCAGATCATTTGAAGAAGAACTATTTTGTTGCATCACATTATTATTAACAGGACCACCAAATCTTAATTTAGTCATTACAAGAGCTAATGTTTCAAAAATTTCCACACATGGTGAAGCAGCATCACAACTATCAGTTAAAGAATTTAAGACTTTAACAACGATACCCACAATTTTATTAAATTCCATAATATCAATTAAAAATTTATCATTTGTATGGAAAATTGAATAAAAAAATGAAGTACCAGCCATAAATAAATTATGTACTGCAGCCCATGTATAATTTATTGTTTTGGATTTGAAAAATTCATCATATGATAAAATCATTCCTTTCGATGCTTCAAAGATAATTTTAATTGAACGGTCATCCAATTTATTATTTTTAGGGGTGATTCCAAATAATAATAACTTTGTATGATAATAATTCAATTTGAAGAATTCAAAGTTGAAATCACAATTTGATTTTCTTGATGTTTTCAGTGGAATTGTTTTAAACCAATTCTCTAATCTATTATCAATGTTTGTTTTCCAATCATTCAAATTGTTATAAAACCTTGGTAATGTAGATGTTGTGAAATATAGAACTTGTAAAATCTCTGCTTGAATTCTTCGTATTCTAAAAAAATTGATAGATATAATCTTATAGCTTGGTAACGAGTTTGCATTATTATTGAAATCTTGTTCCTCAGAAGTGTTGATTAAGCAATCATCTAATTCAACTGGGAATTTTGTTGATATACTTTCTTCAGGTATACCAAATGGTCTTCCTAAATAAACACATATTTGTCTGTCCAAAGAATATGAACACCAAAATAATCTTCTTCTTAGATCTTTCACAAAAGGAGTGAACTGATTATTCAGCTTCTCTGTATGTAACCCTAAGTCAACACAAAGTCTTAATGTAGTACCTAAAACATACCAAACACCAGGAGTTGATGGTCTCATTGTTGAATAAAGTGTTAATAATAGTAGCCCTTGTAAGCATTCTAGTCTATCAGGTGATGAATATATGGAATCAATATACTTCATAGCTTCTAATTTATATGAATTGGAAATCTCTGCATTATATTGTAATAGATTAACAGAGGATGCAATTGCAAATAGCATATTAAGGAAAAACAATGGTTTATGAAACTCTGCTGGAGCTGTACCAGAATTTGTACCATTTTGAATATGAAACCATGTAGATGTTTCTGTAATTGGACTTCTATCAAGATTCATTTGAGTATAATTTGAAGCTAATGTTAAATTAGGAGAAATGTTCCCATAAATTGGTTTGAAATAATTATCAATGAAATATTCTCTATGAAGGATTGGTAATTGAGTATTCGATTGTTCAAAAAAAGTTTTCAAAAAAAATTCAGCTGTTGATTTGGTTGGTAAACCATTCAGTGAACTTTTTGTTTGTTCTTGTTGTGTAGAAGGACCTCTTGTTGTAATGGAATTATTTTCATTGATTGAACCAGGATTGAAATTAACAGCTGTGAACAATAACTTGGCGAATGAAATACCTGAAGAGTCCCCAATATAAAATGACAGTCCATTCGTGTTGGTTGGAGGAACTGCCAAATCCATACTGGATTGAATTGAACCATCATCTTTTTCCATCTTGACTGATTTATTCCCCGTTGATGTTGTTGAATTCGGTGTTCTAGCTAGACTTGCAGGAGATGAATGATTTGATAAAGGACCAGCTGTTGGATCAACTCCACTTTGCTTCAATAAGTTTTCCAATTTATTAACCTTATCTTCAAGATAAATCACATATGATCTAGGAACTTGTCTTCCTGTTGCAGGATCTAAACCAACACAGGGGACACCAGCTTTCTCACATTTAGCGCAACTTGGAAATTTCTGATCACACTTAGTCTTCTTTTGACGACACCTCTGGCATGCAGCAATTGATCTTGAGATACCAATGATTGTGGATGAAGGTCTTGAGCCTGAACCAGAACTGGAAGCAGCAGCAGCAGCTGAAGTTTCACCCTCTTCGGGGGACCTTTGGCGACTGTGATCAACTTCTGAAGGGGGTCCTTCATTGGTTTTTCTCTTTTTGATTGGCATACTATTTTTGATATGATGAACACTGCACGGCTTGCGCTCACTAGTGGCTGGTTCTGACTAATAACGCTTCAAGCTATTGTTTATTTATTGTTGTTTTAGATTCTTATCAAAAAAATAAGCGATCCAACTCTTGAAAACGACAAAAAAATGCAAAATTGCAAACACTTTCGCAAAAGTAATGTTTTTGCGCAATTCGGCACTGCTGTTTTGGCGAAAATCATCTTTTTCGTCGATTTGCGCTTTCACAAGATTTTCGCGGAATTTTTGGATTTTTTCCCAAAATTTAATGAAATCAAGGCTGTTTAAAAGACATTTCAGTGGTTTGATACTGGTATTTTGAACGAATTGAAGACAGAAGAGACCATCAATGACTACTTACGAGAAGATAGTCAAGGTATGTGAACCCTCGATGTATTGTGCTTAAGAGATTGAAATACTAACAATGAGAAATAGGGCGCTACCAAGATCAAGGTGAGTTTGTTGGTTAATAGGAAACCCCTATAAATAAATCATCATGACGATGGGTGAATTGAAAATTAGTTACTAACTCTTGTGTATTAGGTGGCAGCTCCCAAGCCAAAATATATTGAGCCTATTCTTTTGGCAACCACTGAAAGAAGTGAGTTCAGATCGGTGATGATTGCATTACAAAATAGATTGGGAGATACTGCTTGGTCAATTGTGTACAAGGCATTGTTAGTGATCCATATCATGATTAGAGAAGGTGAATCAGATATAACGTTGAAGTACTTGTCAAATCATTTACACTTTTTTGATTTGAATCAAATTAGACAGATTGGATCACCAGATGGGAAACAACTACTTAGATACTCTAAATATCTTGCAGTCAGATCTAAACAATATGGTAATGTGGCTATAGATTATGTCAGGGATGAACAGGTTAATAAGAAAGAAGGTGGCAGACTAAGAAATTTATCAATTGACAAAGGTTTACTGCGTGAGGTTGAAAGTGTTGAAAAACAAATCAGAGCATTGGTGAATTGTAAATTTAATGAAGCTGATATAAATAATGATATTGTCTTGACATGTTTTAGAATGCTTGTGAATGATTTGTTATGTTTGTATCAATCACTGAATGAAGGTGTGATTAATATCTTGGAACATTATTTTGAAATGTCAAAGTATGATGCTGAAAGAGCTTTAGTTATATATAAAGAATTTGTCATGTTAACCAAAGATGTTGTTAATTACTTGAGAATTGCCAAACATTTGGAATATGCAACAAAGTTACATGTTCCAACAATAAGACATGCACCAACTGCTTTAGCGAATAGTTTAGAAGAATATTTACATGATGAAAACTTTGAAGTTAATAGAAAGCAGTACCTTGCAGAAAGAGAATTGAAAAGCAATGGTAAGAAATCAAATTCAGAAAAGGTTCAACCTACAGCAACAGGTTCAAACTATAACCCTTGGAATAATCAAATTGGATTACAACCATTGAATTTGAATGGTGGTCAGCAACAAC
>JAKTWW010000349.1:0-13721 GCA_030582255.1 Hansenula subpelliculosa
ATGAGCTTGGACCAACTGAAGAAACACTAGATGAAACAGGTGGGTATTCACTAGATGAATAATAATCTGATGAACTTGGACCAACTGAAGATACACTAGATGAAACAGATGGGTACTCACTAGATGAATAATAATCTGATGAGCTTGGACCAACTGAAGAAACACTAGATGAAACAGGTGGGTATTCACTAGATGAATAATAATCTGATGAACTTGGACCAACTGAAGAGACACTAGATGAAACAGATGGGTACTCACTAGATGAATAATAATCTGATGAACTTGGACCAACTGAAGAAACACTAGATGAAACAGATGGGTATTCACTAGATGAGTACTCTGATGAACTTGGAACAACCGAAGTAACACTAGATGAATGATAATCGGATGAGCTTGGACCAACCGAAGAAATACTAGATGAAACAGATGGGTATTCACTTGATGAGTACTCTGACAAGCTTGGACCAACTGAAAATACACTAGATGAAGTACTCAATGAATCATATGTAGATCCGGCAGCAAGTGTAGTTTCACTAAAGCTAGGAGAAACCCCTGATGAGCTTGATCCATCTGAGGATGGTATTAAATTATTTCTCCCTAATGTATTTTCACTTGATGTCGAAACAACAAATTCCACAGTAGAAATAACAGGTATTGATGATTGGCTGCTCGAACCCCCAGTTGATGATGGACTTGATACTTCTTCCCACTTGGATTGATTGATAGAGGATAAAGATGTGACTGAACTCCAGGAATCGGATAGGCCTGGCGTAGGTTGTACCAATTTTGGATAAAATGTAGCTATTGTAGTGGTTATGATGGGTGATGTGTTAGAATAAACTTCCTCCACCTCATAAGATATACTCTTAACGCGCACCATATAACGCATGACCCTGAAATGATCACTGTCATAATATGTGGAAATAGGTGTTCTGTATGACTTGGGATCAATAAATGAACTTATTGAGGTGGATCGTATACTAAAGCTTGATAATGGACTGACTAAATTTGACTGGATGTGGCTTTCCGTTGTAACGCTTCTAAGCACAGATATATACCCAAGTGAACTAGCTGATGATTTGACAGTTGAGATACTAGAGCTTGGTGCTGATGTCAATGAAGACCTCAAAGACGTGGAGTGAATCATTTCAGAGGTAGTTGGGGGAATAAATCCAGGCACATCTTGTGAATATGAAGAAGTGGCACTCCCTTGATGTGATTCACCATCGCTTGTTGAGAAAGGAACAGTTGATGATGATAACGATGATGACAACGATGATGATAACAATAATGACGTTGATTCTGACAAGCTCGATGACAGTTGGAGCCAAGTTTTTGTTGGGGAGAGTACAGAAGATGGTGAGACTAACGAAGTTTTGCTCTCGTTTATAGTTGTAGGTGGTAACAAAGTAGCACTCGAAATTGGTCCTCTGGAACTTGATGTACTACCTTTGGAGGTTGTGAAGCTCAAAGTGATTGCTGATGAGCTGATAATTGGTGTCTTTTTAGCAGAACTCTCTGTTGGTGATATGTTTGAAGTATACGTTGCTGGTGTGTATCCAATAATAATTGAACCTGATGATGATTTACCTGACGGTAGCGTTGGTGGAACAGGGAGATTTTCCGATGTAATGATAGTGGAGCTTTTAGTAGAAGACACCCCTGTTGAAAATGGTACATCTGAAGATGTCTTCATTGAACTTTCGACTGGAGTTCTGATCGAAATGGCTGTGACGCTTGTGGTTAATGAAGAAAGCGAGCTTGTGATTGAGGGAGTTGTAAAGTAAGAAGGATTCAAGGCCTTGGTTGAAGTCAAGATCAAACTTGTATCCCCAGTTGATGAGGAAGTTGAAGAAGTTGTGGATAAAGTTGTGGATGGGCTTCTAGATGTAGTAGGTGTATTTGATGTAGTTGGATCACCTCCAACACATTGATGATAATAATCATTCATCGAAGAACAATGAAATCCCTTCACGCAGCACTTAGCACCAATGTAATTAAGACCTCCACATTGACCATACGGTGCTATACAATTCTGGTTGACTGTTGTAGGAGTTGGTAAAGATTTTGTAGATGAAGAGCTAGTTGTGATTGTAGGACTGGGAGTTGTGGTAGAGCTTGATTTATATGTAGTAGTAGTTCCAGGAATACATTGGTAATAATAATCATTCATAGAGGAGCAGTAATAGCCACTCACACAGCAGCTGGCTCCTGTATATTTGAGACCACCACATTGGGCATAACCACCAACGCACACTTGATCATTTGCAGTGGGTGCTGATCTTGAGGTTGACGTCGGTTTGGAACTGGCTGAAGTTGTAGGTAGAGCAGTTGAAGTTGTTGTTAGCTGTGATGATTTTTCCATTGAAGTTGTTGAAATTTTCGCGGTCTCTGAAACACACGCAGCGTAAAAGATGTTCATGGTGGAACAAGTGTAACCAGCTGTGCAACCAGTAGGCCCGTAGTACCAGAAACCTCCACACTGCGAATTTGGTGCAACAGTATTCTGATTGTTGTTGTTTGGTGTTGTAGTGGTTGTGGGTGAGGTGCTTTTGGATGATGAGGTAGTATCAGCATAATTTCTGCTGTCACAATAGGCTGGCCAATAATAACCTGAACTATCTGTCTGACTTTGACCATAGTTATTATGATTGTTACAACCAGTGATATAATCATAGGATTGAGCATATCTCCATTGTGAACATTCGAATCTATCCCAAACACCTTCGGAACACCAATCGAATTGGATCTGAAAATTGGTTGGCATCCATACTTTCCCATTTAAATTTGGAGATGTGACTGTAACGGTAGCATCCCATTCACCTGGGTCACTTATTTCTGAAAACCACATATTATAGCTATAGAGGTAATAAATTTGGCTTAAGCCAATGATTTTCAATTCTGAAAGAGATGATAATGACATGGATGCTAATGATTTGAAATTAATTGTCACTTGGTAGTTATCACCCCCTAACCAAACGACATTTGTAATTGATATGGTTGCAGGAGGTATATTTGTGTTCTGAGCATGGTACGTGAAGTCAAGATTGGAACAACCAGCAGTTATATCTGAGTTTGGACATTGAATGTATGATGCTATGGTTTCACCGAAAGTGATGAATAACAGTATTAAGATGTTGAAAATTTGTGAATATTTGCAGAAAAATAATTTCAATATCTTGAAAATATTACGTTAAACCACTAATACCCAAATATGACTAGTAGCTATAGTAACTTTTATAAGGTAAATTTGATTTATTGACAACAATAAACCTTATTGAAGATATTGATGTTGTTAAACAATTTGGCTTGTTGGTAAAAGTATTGACTATTGGTAATTTTTTAATAAATTCAAAGGAAATTATGAAGGAAAGGAAATTGATTAAAAACAAGAGGACTCTGATGTTTTATTTAAAGCTGATGAGTTGAATTATTTTTTTCGTCTATAATAATCTGCTTTTAAGTCACATTGACACACAGGTGGTAATCACTTTTTCTCACATAACAGGCGTTTACGTGGAAATAATATTTCAATATTTCGATAATTCCACAAATTACATGTTCATAACCCACAAATTTTTCAACTTCAGGATCAGTCTCTGAAGTTAATGACTTCAGTCCTCTTCAGTTTTATCTCTCATCAACTCTTCTGATTTTCAAGTTTCAAAACTGCAAATCTTTTGGCTTCCCGTAGACGTAAAATAATGTGCATTGGTAGATGGCTGCATAGATCGAAGCTTTGTTGGCCTTGTTCATTTTCTCAAGATCAATACAAAAAGCTTTAAAGAAAACACAGGAACACACAGTGCACACTGCATCTTGTACTAAGGTTTTTCCAAAGCGAGATAAGGGGCATTCAATGAAAAGAGACAGTACTAAATATCCTACTTTAAAGGTCGACTAAACACGCAGTGGTTATTTTAGGCAAGATGAACGATATATTCACAGAATTTGCAATTCAGAACAGACCTGGTCTCTCATGATTCATTTCTCTCTGGTACTGACTTTTCGTAAGTTATCATGCTTTATAAGATCATACCTTTCAACTTATTTTACATTTACACCACCCAACTTCCAGACTTCAGAGTATGATTAGGTAAATGTAGCATCATGAAAACTTTGAAACGTTCTCTTTGAAAGTTGCAAAATTTATCAAGTCTGATATATGCATTTTTATGCATGCTATGCGTCAAGTTCAAAAGAGAAAATTATAAAAAGAAACCAGCGAACTTCAGCAGTATATACTCTGCATATGATTTGTTGCACATGGAGATAAAACGTATATAATCATGTGGAAAAACAGCGGAACATTGTAAACTGTATGATGATGGTACTGCTTTGAAGCTCCAAGTTTGGATAGATCATTTATTAAAGTTGTAATCTGATATACAACTGGAGATGGTGACTTGAAATAATTCAGATTCGGTTTAGTATGCATTCGATCTAAAGATCTGACATCATTCTATATAACACATTCAGCTCAGAGTGTATTTTATAATATCAAAGCTAGCAATGACACTACAGCTACAGCTAATGTACAATTCAATCTTTGATATTATAGACAAAAAGATTTCCACATAGTTCAGCTTCGCATTTCAGGGGTCTGGGTTACTGAGAGGCGCCTTAATTATTGAAAGAAGAGTCAAGTCTTCTGTATAAATAGTGTCTATATAAAACTTCTAAAGTATTGACCACATAAATTTTTTACAATAAAAAAGATTGTGTTTTCTTCAAAAAGTTTGGCACTTAAGGGTACAGTTCTGTGAACATTCTCTATCTTGTCACGTCTTATGTCATCTCGGTAATCTTGGAAAAAACTGAAAAGTATTAACCTAAGTTGTAAGTTAGTGGGTACTAGTTGAAGCATTATTCCATCAAGTATTAATGAAATTTGAAGATCAATACTTGGAGTAAGAGAGTAGTGGAACAGCTTGATAAAGTCAAAGTAGAGTTACTCGGCCCCTATTGTCTATGGTATATTGTCTATGGTGCAGTTCATTGTCATGATTCAACTTTGTGCAAGTTGTAACTCATAAGAGTGCTCAAGAGTTGACGTTGAGAACAGTAGCATGCAAAGACTTGTGTAATAATGTTACAGGTACTATGTATAATAGAACTATTTCTTTCGATTTTCATGTAAGCGGCCGCTTTGGAAGTCCGCCTTAGATGCACCTACAGCTTTCGTTTTCCTAGTTTTCAACGCTTTTCGTTTGGCGACACATGGACCAATTTGAACCCTTCATGTGGAGCACCAGAAGCTCGCTTTACTTAAACTGAAGATCAGGCTAAAAGATGCTTCGTTATGTATTCAACCTTAATTTACCGACATACTAAGATGGAGCTAAACTAAATTTGCTTGACTTTTAACTGTCAAATATGTCTTTCCCGCCGCTATAACGTCAAATGAGGTGGACCGCAAGACCCGCAATCGGTTAATAGGGCACACTCGACAGTATGAAGTTGGAACTAGGCAAGCATGGTTCAGAACCGGGAAGTTTACAGTGCTTAATGTAAAATTTTTAAATATTTACGAGAGGGTTTTTAAACAAATGTGTCATGATCATTAATTACCGGCATTATTGTACAACATCATACTCATATATATCCCCAGTACTTAATGTACCGGTATAGAGCACACCATCGGATAAGCTCATCCCAGTAATATTTTCATCAACTCCTGAGAAATAGGTTCTTCTGTCGGTGAGATCTTGATGCTTGAACCCGATTATAGTCGAATCACAATCATATGACAAAAGCACCCTATTTCCATCTGATACCATGTTCTTTAAAGTTCCAGCAATTTCTAATTTTTCTGAAGGCTCTGAAGTGTTTCTGATATCCCATTTTGCAACGACTCCATTTTTGTACCCACTAATAACAGTATTGTGGTGTTTCCATAAACTAATAGTTTCAGCACCCAAACTAGATAAAGTCAAAACTTGATTCCTGGTATAAAGATCATATCCACTAACCACACCAGACTCATGACCTGCTAGCAACAATTTCCCTTCTGTTCCAAATTCATTTGGGTTCGGTTCCTTCTTTTCATGTTGATCATTGCCGAAATGACCATCGTTTGAAGCTAAGTAAAGTGTGGTGATACCATCTTTGAAACTCTCTTTACGACTAAATGTACTGAAATTTGTACCGGATCCACAATCCCATAGTTTGACAGAACCATCTAGTGATGAAGAAATAAAATTTCTACCTCTTTCAATCATTAATAGATCTGTTATACGTCCCTTGTGTGAGGTGAATGTCCTTGGATTTGATCCTGAAGCAACATCCCATATTTTTATTTGAAGATCTAATGAAGTCGTAAGCAAAACTTTACCTGATGGGAAAAATAAAGTTTTAGTTATTTCTGAAAAATGGGCATCTTCTATTGTTTTCTTGAGACGTCGTCAGTACTGCTTAATAAGTTAAATGAATTCGTGAGTGATACTTACCACTATATGAGAGTCGTTCATTCTTGTAATAGTCAAATCACCATTATCGTTACCGCTTGCACATAATTCCTTTCCTGGTGATATATCGAACGAGGAAAGGTCTTGAATTAGTTGTCAGTGATAACTTGCGGATAATAAGATTAAAATCAGCACTTACTTCTAGCGCCACTTTTCACCTTTCTTTTAGGTGCGACCACGTCCAGTATTGTTCCTTCAAACTCAATTGTGAATTGATGATCCTTCAGCTTATTGAATATAATACCATGATTATTATGAAATCTAATCTCATCATCTACTTTATCAATCCGTATAATTTCTTCCTTTGCATTTCCATTCTCAAGATCTTCGATCTCAACAAAATTTATCCAGAACTCCCCCGATTCAACCACGCCATCTACCACATCGCCAATAACCTCTTCAAATTCAGGTTGTATGTTTGCAGTATACATAGCCAATGGCTTCTCTTTTGTCCCAAAACTTTTAAGCTTAAAGTTGATCTGGTTAGTATTTCATTAGATAATATCAACAAAAATTAAATTAAATTAAAAAAAAAAAAAAAAAACCATGAACCCTAACACCAACATGGTACGCGAAAGTGTCGCGAAATTTTTAAATTTTTAAAAAATTTTAAGCGTTTGTTTTTAGGAAAACATAAACACTTCTTAGTGGCAAACAACTTTTTAATCTATCAGTTGTATCAATACAAACGAATTTTAGTGAATCAAAAATGACGGAATTGGATACAGGTGCTCTTAAGAAGCTATTCTCTCTGGAAGAGTACTGGACTGCAAAGAATCCTATTACTTTACAAGTCACAAATGTCAGACCAATCCCAAATGAAGCCGGTAAAAGGTTACGTTTATTAATCTCTGATGGTGTCTTTAGTACACACGCTGTTGTTAGACCAGAAGGGGTTGAATATTGTGAACAAAATGGTTTACAGAAGTCAACTATTGTTCAATTACAAAATTATGAAATTGAAAGAATGGGTGTCAGTAATAAACATGTTGTTATCATCAGTGAATTAATTGTTAAACAAGCTCAAGCTCCAAAAGTTGGTGCTAGTATTGAATCTCTAGATGATTACTTAAAAAACCATCCAGAAGAAGATAGATTCCAAAGTAATGATGGGGAAGAAAATACTCCAACACCTCAAGTTGAAGCACCTCAAGCGAAAAAACAATTAAAAACTGCTGCTCCTGCTCCTGCTCCTGTATCAAAACCGGCTCAAACTCAAAAGAAACCATCAAACATATACGCGATTGATCAATTGTCTCCTTATCAAAACATTTGGACTATTAGAGCGAGAGTTTCTTTCAAAGGTGAAATGCGTACTTGGTCAAATCAAAAAGGTGAAGGTAAGCTTTTCAATGTTAATCTTTTAGATGAAACTGATGAAATCAGAGCTACTGCTTTTAATGATAATGCTGAAAAATTTTACAATCTACTACAGGATGGTAAAGCTTATTATGTTTCCAAGGCAAGGATCCAACCTTCTAGACCACAATTTTCAAACCTAAAGCATCCTTATGAATTACAATTAGATAGAGACACAGTCATTGAAGAATGTGAAGATGCTCAAGATGTTCCAAAATTAAACTATGATTTTGTTAAATTGAATAACATTCAAAACTTGGAGGCTGATTCAATCATTGATGTTGTCGGTGTTATTAAAGAAGTCAACCCGCATTTCCAAATCACTTCAAAAGCTGGTCGTGCTTATGATCGTCGTGATATTACAATTGTTGATGATAGTCAATTTGCTATTTCAGTCGGTCTTTGGAATAAAACAGCTGTTGAATTCAGTACACCAGAAGGTACTGTTATTGCAATTAAAGGTGCTAAAGTTTCAGATTTCAATGGTAAAACTTTATCGTTAACTCCATCAGGAACTATATCTGCAAATCCTGATACCCCAGAAGCTTACGCAATTAAAGGTTGGTATGACGCACAAGGCCATAATGAAAATTTTCAAACTCTGAAGACAGAATTAACTACTAAGAAAACATCAATTGAAGATCGGAAAACTATTGAAGAAGTTCAAACTTTAGAATTAGGTCTTGGTGAAAAACCAGATTATTTCACAATTAAAGCATCTGTTAATTTCTTAAAAACTGATAATTTTTCTTATCCTGCTTGCTCATCTGAAGGTTGTAACAGAAAAGTCATTGAACAACATGATGGTACTTGGAGATGTGAAAAATGTGACATTAATCATGCAGTCCCATTATATAGATATATCTTGACAATTTCGGTTGTTGATCAAACTGGCCAATTATGGGTTACATTATTTGAAGATCAAGCTAAAGCATTATTGGGATATAGTGCAAATGACTTAGTTAAATATAGAGATGAAGATAATAACCAATTTGCTTCTATTATATCCAAAATCCAAATGAATGAATTTGAATTCAGAATAAGAGCAAGACAAGATAATTATAATGGACAAGTTAGAGCGAGATACAACGCTATGAATGTCAACAAGATTGATTTCAGTAATGAAGCTGAATATTTAGTTAAGAAGTTCGAATCATTGGGTGCTTAAATTGCTTGAATTTTTATGCTTTTTTCGGTATGTATATGTATATGTTTTTGGTTTTATAGTTTGTCTTAAAAATTATCTTACTTTGTACAATTTCTTTAAATTTATGTGTTCAATACAAGGTGAGTTAAAATATTATGTTTGATATTACTAGATTATATAATGCTCTCAAGTGTAGGATATCAATCCATTAGTGGTTATCCAGAACTCTTTAATAAGCTCATTGCATTTTCTAGTTGATGCTCTTGTAACAATTAATTTTTTGATAAACAACTCTCTATCTTGAATTGGATGTTTCCCGCTTGCTTGTCTTTGATTATCAATTTCCAATAATGCATCTCTACACCAATCTTTAAATCTCAATTGATATTTGGCAAATAGAACAACAATAATACTACTATAAGTATCCACATCAGATCTGGACGCATCAATTAGTGATTCAAAAACTTTGAAAGTTAAAGTTGGTCCAATGTTATTTTCGACACTCTGTTGTATTAATTTAGAATCTTCTGCTGATGTCTTCCTAGCTGATAAAAATGTAACCCAAAATTTTGAAGCAGCTTTAATAACAAATTTTTCATGTGAGTATAATAATGACATTGCAGTTTGAATTGCAAATGCCAATGATGTTTCTTCATGTAAAAGAAATGCAGGTTTATGAACTAAAATTGATGTTAATAAGTTTAAGGAAATTTGTAAAAGGTCTGGGTCTTGTGAAATCACTTCATATTGATTGATAACAAAATGTTGGATGATGTTGGAAACTTCCGATTGTGATAAAATATTTTGATTTGTTGGTTTTGAATGTAAACCTGTACTTATTAACGTAATCAATAGCTCAAGAATATATGTCAATACTTGTGGCGTGTTTTGTAATGCTGACTTTGTCATTGCAAATTGTAACACAGTTTGATTTGAAAATGCAAATGGTCCAAATTCTTCGAGTAACCCAATTTTATAAATCAGACAAGCTTTTTCACTAACTTCCGAATTATTCGCAAGTGATTGGATTTCAACAGCAAACATATTCACGATATTTGAGACTTTATGTTGAATTCTACCATCATTATTTTTGTAAAAGACTAAGAAATTGTTGTAAAGTTCAGGTTGTTCTTCTTCTAAATCATCAGGAAGACTTAAACCTTTACCTAATTCATATAATGATGTGAATAATGATATTAAGAACTCGACTTCTTCTTGAGTGATGTTATTTTGAGAGGCTTTTTCCATGAATGGTTGACAAGTTGATTCAATTAATTCAATTATATGATAAACATGACTTTCTTGCGTTATAGGATCTGGTAGCGATTGGATAATACAACTAATGGAATTTATGAATTTTTCCCTTGTATAGTTATTAATTCCTGGATTTCTAATCATTTCCACCAAGATAGGTTCAAAATTTGGTATACTTGAAACTAATTGTGTTCTGCAATTGTCACAAATATCCATGACAGTTTTTGAAATTAAAAACTGTAGTGATGGGAAATTTTTCAAACAAGTGAATAAATAATCAATAACTGTGTTTAAATAATCAACATTTTTCTTTTTGTAGAAAAATTCAATTGCACCTAAGAATTTAATACTTGTCTTGACATAAAGTTGTGTATTTACTGAGTCTAGCGATTTGGTCAGATCATTATATGTTGTTAGGAAATTTCCTTGGAAAAGGGTTTCAACAGAATTGATTATTCTATCATCAACATTATCTGGCATAAAATTCATTGATAGTCCTGTCAATATGTACAAACTTGCTTCAACTTGATTGATATCAGAGTTATTAAGTATTGATGATGCCAAATTTTGGTATAAATCCGGGCCTAATTTGGTGAAAATCAATTCAAAGATCTCCATTGAATCAGCTCTAAAGCTGAAAAATTCTTGTTCATTATGTTTGAATTCTGGATTGGAAATGATTGATAATTGAATCTTGTTGAAATAAATCATTGAAAGTTCTTGGAATAAAATTTCAGAATTTTTAGTAGTTTCTTCAATCAATAAAGAATCATTTTTCAATGTCGTAATGAGCATATCCATATCATCAGTAAATATTTCAAGTACTTGACACCAAAGATCAACAAATTTACGTGATAAATTTTCTTGAATAATTGGAATCAATGGGAAATTTGTCAAATTTAATAAAAACTTGAGAAATTCACTATTTTGATTTTGCATAATATTTTTGGTTAATTGCATGCAGTCAATTTCTAAGAAGGCAATAACTAAAGAACCAAAATTTGTTAATGCATCAAAGTCTTCAGCTTCCATATATTGATTTATAATTTTCAAACTCCATTGGCTCATTAACATAGCACTAAATTTCTTCCTTAAATCATGATTCATCAACAAAGGATTATTCTCAAAAATATCAGTCAACAATTCCATTGCTTTAGATAAAATTTCTTCATTTTCATCTTGTAAGAATATAAATAAAAATTGTAATAAATCATTTAAATCATGATATCTAACCGCTGTATTATTTTCTGCAAATGAAATGTATTGAATCCATGATTGTAAACCTTCTAGTCCTAGAAATTTCAACTCATCATCTCCTGATTCAAAACAATAAATCAATGATGCCTTTGTAGTTTGATAAAGATCTGAATAAACAAGTTCATGAATTGGAACTTTTTGAGCATCTCTTCCAATTTTTAACAGATCTTCCACTATTATAGATGAAAAATTTATTATTAGCTTCAAAAAAATCTTTTGTTTATTTGCCAATTGGAAAAATTCCATTAGATTAACCTGATTATTTAAATTCTCAATTGATGGTGGTGAATTTGAAATTAATGTAACAATTAATGAATTTAAAGGATTAACCCATTGTAAATCTCTAAGTTTATAAGAATTAAAAATCAATGAAAGGTTCGAGAAAAGTTTCCTTATGATGAAATAATTCTTACCTCTTTGAAATAATAATTCATTAATTTGGTTTGATGTATGAATTAACAATCTTTGCAATATTTCATCAATGTTTATATTTTCTTGAATTGTTTTGTAATGATTTAAATTCACAGTATAAGTTAGAGCCCCAAAGAATTTACAATTCAAAGATAATCCTTGTGTTGAAAGTAATAAATCCGCTACGTTGATACCATCTGATGATTTTTGAATTGTTTGTAAATTAGATTGGATTGATTTGATCTGATTTGGATCTCTTTCAGAATATAGTGATTCAATTGCCTGGGCGGTTAGTTTCTAATCGTACAATATGACATATTCTAACTATCCTCTAGCTAAATACATACATTCACAATCTCCCCAATTTCATTCGAATCCATTATGCTCAAAAAAAAAAGGGTCTTTGTTTATACAAATTCTCCAGTTAGTTGATCAAATCACAATAATGACAATTTTTGTTGTTTTTTTTTTTTGGGCTTGATTAGACTTTTTGAAAATGGCCACACTCCCCAGTCTCATTAATTCCGAAACATCTCGGATTTAACGAGTAAGCTTTCAAAAAATTCAACATCTTGATTCTTCATGAGAAGGATAAATGAAAAGGATAAAGAAAAAATTAATGAGATCTTATTGTCATGGTTGAATATTTGTATTGTAGAAAAAAAGACATTCCTAAGTAGAAAATAATCTAAAGAGCTTTCCCGACTTATTTGTGAATTGAAGTTAATAGGAATGAAGTGTAATCAAGTAATGATCAATATGTACAAGTTGATCAAGTCCCTTTGAGAAACTATCAAATTATTCAACTTGACCTCTCTTCAATACAATCAATCAAATTGTTTATAAAACTGTTGAAATTTTTCAAAAGAAATATAGCAATACTTAATCTTCATCACTTGGTTTTTGATATCTTCTTTTTGATTCAAAGAGACTGACTCCAGTGTAAAACTACAGTCAAGGATTGTAAACGCATTTTCCCCAAACTTCGTCATCAAGCGAAGGCAGTCACCCCAACTTAACGCATACAAAATCAACTTGTTTGTTAAACAAGAACTTTTGGTTGTGAGGACTGGTGGATCAAGAGAAACAGGGGATCGGGACTACTATTTTACATACTGGAGTATAACAAGACTATATTTCTAGTCTAATGCAGATGAATAACAAATTATTAGATCACCACTTGATTTTAATATGGCTGAACTTTAGGTACATGGTGCAATACATGGTGCAATTTTTTCATGATACTCAACCAAAAAATCAAAAAATAAAATCAAATAAGCCCTTTTATGTGGTGTCAACATCATGACTTGTTCTTAATGATTCCATGATTTTTGTAGATCAACAATTATATGACTCCTTTATGAAAAGATCCTCAAAATAATCTTCAGTCGAGACTAGTTAAATCAAAATCAGCTCATAAAGTGTTATTAAAAAAATATAGCCAATTGATCATCATGTAGATTTTACTGTGATTTTGAGAATTCATATTTTCAATTGATTCGCTAGTACAATAATATATTTGCAATGTGGTAACAAGGCCCGACATAAATGTCCATGATTATATAAGTTCAAGTCTGTATCAAGATCTTTTGAAATTTTCCAACAAGACTCAAATGAAACTTTCAAAAATTTCAAAGGCCTATGAGTGTATCGTTGTAATAGCCATGTGGTACAATATTTGAGTCTCGTCTTGTTGGTTACTGGTTAATTAGGGTATATAATTTATTGCACCGCTATCGCTAACACCCAGATCTTCTCATATCTATTATGCACCGCCGTAGTTAACCTCAGGTAAAAAAAAAAAAAAAAAAAAAAAAAAAAAGAAA
>JAKTWW010000350.1:0-13618 GCA_030582255.1 Hansenula subpelliculosa
TAAACTTTGTAAACTTTGTAAACTTTGTAAACTTTGTAAACTTCGTAAACTTTGTAAATTACTGATTGAACTCTCCAGATTTAAGAAAACTTTTTAAATATTTGTTACTTTATTATTGATTACTATGATGAAGAAAAGAACCCTCAAGTCTACCTTCGAATGTCAAAAACCATCCTTTATATAGTTTTTCCAATCTACCACTATCCTATATATCAGAGTGAACGGTATCGTCGGTTTGGTAAACTATCCTTCACCTAAACTGTATTTGTCATGATCACACTATTATGATATAGAAATTCTTAGAAAGATCAACAATCAGTACGAAAGTGACAAAAAACACTTATCATCCATCATCCCTACTATATTACAGTCAATCAACTTTCAACTTCAACTTCCGTTTCTTTCCTATTCAAACAAGAAAACAATGACATGACTAGGAAATTTACTCAGGAAAGGACGGCTTCACTTACATGGCATTAATGGAATGCATAATTTTTTTTTTAATAAATTTCTCTATTGTTCGGCTTCCAAAGGAAAAACCAAACTGACAAATCTACTATGTTCCACCCTAACCACGTCTTCTAGCAAAATCCACAACATCCATTTATTCCTTAAACCTCAATTTATCGATGGATCAGTTTGGAAATAAGGTGACATATTTTATTTTGACACTAAAAATTTCTAGAAAAACGAAATTTTTTGGCGCTACACGAACGAAAATCTGTCCGTTTTGGGAAGCACTACCTGATTTGGAAAACGAAATAAATTTGCATTTTGCTTAACTATGTACAGAGATAATCTTTTGAACTGGAGAACTGAATTGAAGGGATATGGGCCAATGGTAGATCGTGGGATGATTCAGGGTGTGGTGAACAAGAAGTACACCCAGGGTGGATTATTAACAGCTGATAATAATTTGACGATTTATGCCTTCGATATTGGGAAAGGTAGTTGTTCACCTCCTCTTTCTTCCATTTCTTTCATAAATTGAGCCTTTTTGAAATCCACAACTCTTTTTTCTTTGAAATACTTGATCCAACTTTTGGCACAATTATTTTCATAGTCTTGTTCCTGTTTTGAACAGTTCTTCTTGATGGTATCTTTATTCTTATCATCTAAAGCATCAATAACATCAACTTTATCCAAGCATTCGAAAAAAGTATCTCTGCTATCCCAACATTGCTCTCTTTTGTTTCTGCTTGGTGGCGTGTAGTCTGGTTTACTGCTGCTGAAAAGACCCATTATGTCGCTGATACACTGTGATCTATTACTTATTGGTCCAACACTGTGTTGAGTTTGGCTAACTCGTTAAGTTTTGAAGCAAAGACCAATTTCTCAGTTTTTCAAAATCGGGCTTCGCGAATTTTGCAATGTTTAAATTTTGGTACAAAAAGCGCTCTTTTGAAGATTGAACAGACAGAGAGGCAGAAAAGTTTCCTTTTGGATCATTCTTCCATCAACTGAATCACACTTTAATGAATCGTATCTCTCTAATTTTCCTCTCTCAAAAAAAACTATCACTCTTCCCGATTGATTTCTGTGGCAAAATTTAATTTTGGAGTGCGCTTAACAGGTTTTTTTAACCCAACTTCAAGATTTTTTTTTCCTGAAAAGCTGAAAAAGATAGTTTTGATGCACAAGAAGATCACAAAAGGTTCAACTCCTAGGCTTAACATCTATATACCACAATAATGTCTAATCTTGGGCTACAGATTCGTCAGGCGGCTCCATCAATTGATCCTATCGTCGCTGATTACGCCGTTGGTTATATCAACCATGTCCAACACTCCACTACAGATAGTGTTTTATCTCAACAACTAAACATTGAAGAAGAAATATCATTCATTTCTGACCTTTTAAGAAATGCTGGTGGTGATGATTCTAAGGTTTCTAAACTTTCAAATGACTTAACTTCCAAGTTATCGGAAGAGTTGAAACAAAATCAATCTAAATTAGAATTGACAGGTGATACTTCAAAGAGATTATTAGATATCAATCTATTGAAAAATCATGCTAATAAAAGAAATATTAACACAAGTTTGGCATTGTTAGGTGTTACAAAAGATATTGAACATACAGGTAAACATGTTGAATCAAAAGTTGATAAAAAGAAATTGGAAAAAGCTGAAAAGAAAATTGCAGCTAAAGTGGCTAAAAGAAATAATCAATTTGTTAAATATGAAGCTTCTAAATTGATTAATGAAACTAAACAAGAAGATTATGATGAATTTTTCTTGAAAATTAATCCAATTGAATTTGGTTCAGGTGCTGGTAAATCTAAAGATATTAAAATTGATACATTTGATTTATATGTTGGTGATGGTCAAAGAATATTAAGTGATGCTCAATTGACTTTATCATATGGTCATAGATATGGTCTTGTTGGTCAAAATGGTATTGGTAAATCTACATTATTAAAAGCTTTGTCAAGAAGAGAATTGAATGTTCCAAAACATATCACAATTTTACATGTTGAACAAGAAATTATGGGTAGTGAAATTAGTGCAATTCAATCTGTCTTAGATGCAGATGTTTGGAGAAAACAATTATTAACAGAAGAAAAGAAACATAATGAACGTATTCAAGAAATTGAAGAATTAAGAAATCAATTTGAAGAAGAAAGTTTAGAAGTTAAAAAATTAGATAATGAACGTGATGATTTAGAAGGTCATTTACAAGAAATTGCAGAAAAATTATATGAAATGGAATCAGATAAAGCAGAATCAAGAGCTGCTTCTATCCTTTATGGTTTAGGTTTCACTAAAGAATCACAACAAAGACCAACAAATTCATTCTCTGGTGGTTGGAGAATGAGATTAAGTTTAGCAAGAGCTTTATTCTGTAAACCAGATTTATTATTATTAGATGAACCTTCCAATATGTTGGATGTTCCTTCCATTACATATTTAGCTAATTATTTACAAAGTTATGAATCTACAGTTCTTGTTGTTTCACACGATCGTGCATTCCTTAATGAAGTTGCAACAGATATTATTCATCAACATTCTGAAAGATTGGATTATTATAGAGGTGCCGATTTTGATTCTTTCTATTCTACAAAAGAAGAAAGACGTAAAAATGATCAACGTGAATATGAAAATCAAATGGCTTATAGACAACATTTACAAGCTTTTATTGATAAATTTAGATATAATGCAGCTAAATCATCAGAAGCTCAATCAAGAATTAAAAAATTAGAAAAATTACCAGTTTTAGAACCTCCAGAACAAGAAAAATCTGTTACTTTTAAATTTCCAGATCCAGAAGGTTTATCACCTCCAATTGTTCAATTAAAAGATGTTTCTTTCGGTTATGATCCAAAAGATTTATTATTAAAAAATGTTGATTTAGATATTCAATTAGATTCTCGTATTGCATTAGTTGGTGCTAATGGTTGTGGTAAAACTACATTATTAAAAATATTAATGGAAACTTTAACACCATTAGATGGGTTTGTTTCTAAAAATCCAAGATTAAGAATTGGTTATTTTGCACAACATCATGTTGATTCTATGGATCTTACGAAATCTGCAGTTGATTGGATGTCAACTGCATATCCAGGTAGAACAGATGAAGAATATAGACGTCATTTAGGTTCTTTTGGTATAACAGGTTCTTTAGGTTTACAAAAAATGCAATTATTATCAGGTGGTCAAAAATCAAGAGTTGCATTTGCAGCATTATGTTTAAATAATCCTCATATCTTAATTATGGATGAACCTTCAAATCATTTGGATACTTCAGGTTTAGATGCATTAAGTGAAGCTTTAAGAAATTTCAAAGGTGGTGTTTTAATGGTTTCACATGATGTTAGTGTTATTAACTCTGTTTGTAATGAAATTTGGGTTAGTGAACATGGTGGTGTTAAGAAATTTGGTGGTAATATTTATGATTATAAGAAATATATTTTGGCTGCTGCTGATGCTTCAGGTGTTGTTAAGAAACATTGATTTTTATTTTTTTTTTTTATATATAGATGTTTTTAATGTTTAATAATGACGTCTTTATATTATGTGAAATGTAGATTGCTAAGTAAAAAGAGTTGGGATTAACATTATGTATTGGATATAAAATTGTAAATTATTAAAGCAAAAAAAGAAAGGAATAAAAACCAAGTTCCAATAACTAATCATAATCAGATCAATCCTAATCAAATAGTTTAGTAGTATGTCTCAGTAGACGGCATTGAAGTCTGGATTGTGAATAATGGTTCTGACGATGGCATAGAAGTCTGGATAGTATAGACTGGTATTGATGATGAATTACGTTCTAACGTACCATTTGAAGTTGTTGGTTGGATAGCGGAAACAGTAGAACAGCTTTTTGTTGATGAAGTTGGTTGATTGGTGAAATCTGGGGAGGAGTATAAGACACCTGATGGTTTAATTGATGGAGAAATGGGTAAAATAGTGAAGATTGGTTCATGTACTGATATTGAAGATGGTTTTGAAGAAATTATGGTTGGATCCACAGTAGCAATTGGTATTGAGATTGGTAGAATTGTGTAAAGTGGAGATGATGATTCTGTTGAAAGTGATGTTGGTAAGATTACTAGTGATGATTCTTTAGTTGGACCAGTAATTGGTAAAGAAGTTGAGAGACTAGCAAATAATACAATTGAATATATTGATTGAAGAATAGCTTGAGTTAGCATTTTGAAGACGTAGTGAGTAATATGCTGATTTACAAGGTAGAGAGACAATAGCTACAGGGCAAAAATCAAGCACTTATATACTTTTTGAGGTCTTAGGGTATTTTCTGTCTCTCCATATAGACACAGCTGTCTCAAATAAATTAAATTAATTTGAGATCTGGGCCCTTGCATGGAAACTTGACAGAAAATTCCCAATAATAAGGAGCATCTGTTAGTCTCACGCCATCTTGAACCTTAGCTCTCCATATGTAGCAAGAATCAGTGAGAAAAGATCCACAAAGACCAACACAGCTGAGACTGGTCACCACCTTAATCTCGAATTGGAATTGCTTCTTATCCTTCTCTTTTGGTCTAATAATAACTGCTCTTTCTCCGTGAAACCTGAGGCATATTCAATTTGACACAAATCCGTTATACAAAAAAAAATCTAAACATGAACATGGGAAACTTAATTCTCAAAATGATGAATTCGATATGATCTGCCTGATATTGTTTAGTAGAATTACAGGTTCAATCGCTTCTGCTTCAAACACAAACCGTAATGAAGCCTTTGTAAAAAGTAATGGTTCTGATAATTTTCATGTTGCTAAGAACACTGGTGATCCACATAAACATTCTGAGACTTTATCACAGTTTGGTTTGTTCCCTGAAGATATTGAAACTTCTGCCTAGATGATAACCATTATAATTACAAATAATAATTTTAATTTACAAGAAAGTTAGAAACATATGCTCAAAACTAAAGTCGATCCAAGTTCATTTCAAAAATTACATCGATAATCAACTAGTAAAAAGTAAAAATAATTTCAATTTAGATATATAACTATAAAAAAAGGAACATCATATTATTGGAAATTAATAGAAAATGATGAAAGTACTAAAAAGAAAATGGAAAGCTTGGTTGGATTTTTTTGTATTGTTTGTATTTTATTGTATTTTATTGAATTTTTTTGAATTATTATTTTTTGTACCCAGTATAATGATTAGGCTATAGTGTTAAGGTTCTTGATGGTAGAATTTCAAAAGGGGACAATTTATTTTCCATCGCCATCTTTATCATTTGATTTATCTTTATCGCTGTCATTGTCACCATCTTTATCATCATCTTTATCATCATCTTTGTCTGAATCTTTGTCATCATCCTTGTCATCATCCTTATCATCATCCTTGTCATCATCTTTGTCTGAATCTTTGTCTGAATCTTTGTCATCATCCTTGTCATCATCCTTGTCATCATCTTTGTCTGAATCTTTATCATCATCTTTATCTGAGTCTTTATCTGAGTCTTTATCATCATCATTATCTGAATCATCATCATTATCATCATCAGTGTCATTGGACGTAGCTGATGCTGAAGCTGAAGAGCTTGAAGTAGCTGATGAAGAAGTTGATTGGGAGCTTGCAGTTGGGGTGTTTGAGTCTGAATCTGAATCATCGTCTGAATCGTTGTCGTTGTCGTTGTCGTTGTCGTTGTCGTTGTCATTGTCATTGTCATTGTCATTGTCATTGTCATTGTCATTGTCATTGTCATTGTCATCATCTGAATCATCATCTTTCTTTCTCAACTTCTTCTTATCATCATCTTTGTCATCATCATTATCAATGTCTGAATCATTTTCTTTTGGAACACGAGGAGAAGTAGCATCAGATGGACGTGGAGATGGAAATGAAACCGAGCTTGAAGTAGCAGAGCCTGTCGGAACTGAAGAGCTCAAGATACTAGTTAGTGAAGCACTTGGGCTAGTAATTGAAGAGATTGATGAATTATGTTTATCAACATTGATTGGAAGAGCAGCAGCATTCGCTGTTAAAGCAATTAAAATTGATTGTAAAACTTTTTGACTTAAGACCATCTTTTTAGTAATAATTGTTGATAATATTTATGAATGAAATCTATCTGTTGAGATTTGAATATATTTTAGATCTGATTTCTTAGGGAGATTTCATACCATTTATATACATGTTTTTTTTTTGCAAAGTAAATCATTTATGAGACTTTTAGGGTTATATGAAATTATTAACTGATGATTTCTATGATCATGATGTTTTCGAGCCCTGCTAGGCTATGATGATCCATCATTTAACCAGTGGAATTATGATTTATTGCATACTAGATAATTTCGATCGACATTAATAAATCGTGTCAATTATCAAAACCCTTCACCAAAATGTTTAAAAAGGAACTATTATTAGTTGCATTCCACAAAAATATAACGTCTCAGTGATCTGTCGTCCGTGTAACAATTGATTAGTGTGTATATACCTTCGCACAATTGAATATTATACCCACAACTGTCTGCAAACTTTATGCAATATGTAGTGATCTATTTCAAGGGTTTTCTCTCAATTTCCAAGATCTCTTAGAATTGACGATTCTCGATCATGAAATTTTCGTCAACATCACGATCCACAACCTGGTCAAAAACACCTAGAAATTCAACCTTGATGTGATTCTGTAATTGCAGTCATATCGTGAACCATGTATCCAATCCAAAAGCACTCCATCATTTACAGTTGGTATCCTTACCAAAACTATCACTCTTAACGGGACATTATTCATTCAAAGTTATATTCTTGCCCGTGAATCTGTCAATTTCAAATCGATTTGAACAATTTCTATAATGTTATTGACCAAGGAGATTTCATGGTTCCAATAGGCTATACTGCCGTTGAGGGTTTTGAGGTTTGAGGGTTTAGTTACCGATTCTATTCTAATAATAGGACAAATGTATTGAATAAGAACACCCTTAAATTCGATTGCTGTGGTGTATTTGAATATTTGCTTCCAATACAATACAATATACCAAGTGTTGTACATCCTTCATCCTTTGACATTGCCATGATTCTTGGTCCATAATTTCAGTCATTCTTATTCCAAAACATTAACTTGAGTTATTTTTGACTCTTAGTCTCAACTTCCAGATACAGCTGGTTGATTTAATTTTGGCTGTATCTCTGTATCCAATGCTTATGTCATATCTATATGTGACAACCATAGCCACTAACGTTTCAAAGCTGTAGTCAGCTTTGCAGAGTCATTCAAATCCACTGGTACACTTGAACAAACTTAAACCCCTGAGCCAATATATGCTACATGGGGATGATTTTGTGTCAAAAAACTATTTGACCCTTAAAATAGATTTCGAAATTAAAACATCACTTATCTCGAAACATTGTGTTGATGCACGTAGTTCTGGCTTCTGTTACCAAAAGTCAGTGCAGCCAATATTCACCATTTATGATGGCCACTTGATGTTAAACTTGACCAAAAAGATTTATTTCAGAGTGTCAGTTCAACCTCTTCAACATTGAAAAGTGTCGGATACCACACTATATATCGTTAAGGTTACGAATAATAAATATGAGATGAATGACAGTGATCAGGTTGGGAAAGTTTGCAAGTATATAGGATACTTCAAAAGTATGGTTTATAGCTTCCAGTACAATACACATGATCGAAGCCAACAAGTAAACAAAGTAATAGACTAGACCTTTTATTTAACAAAAAATTCTAAAGAGCCGCTTCAAAGAGATTTATAGATCATTTTATAAGATCAGAAGCTACCAAAGTAGGTAATTCTACACCTTCTTTTTATAATAAGGACATATAATTGAATCTTCAAAATCAATATACATATCCATACGAATCCCAAAAAAAAATAGTGGTTGTTAAATAAAAAAAGCAAACCACGAGAAGTAAATAAAAATGTATTTTTTTTTTTTATAACCTGTTTTCTCTACTTTATTATCAAATGTATAAAAAAATCCAGTTTTTTTAATGGTTGTTTTTTCCTAATAATCAAAACTTTGTAAATAGAGTTACAATCACAATGTAGATACCATCTTTTCAAAAGAATGAATACATTGATGATTTAACACTCTAATTGCAGAGATCAAATCTAAGCTGATGATGGTACAGGTAAGCTAACTGGAGCAGAACCATTTGATGGTGGTGCTGGACCTGATATTGGAGCAGAACCATTTGATGGTGCTGGTGGGGCAGATGATGCACCTGATGATTTTGGTGGTAAAACAGCTGAGCCAGTTAAATCACCAGTACCTCTTCTGTGTAATGTAACATTAGCTGGTGGAGGTGGGAAAGTATGTGTACCATTACCGCCTGCTGAACTAATAACTGCACTTGCTGATGGGACTGGTGGTTGATCTGATGGAATTCCTGATGGAGCTTCATTAGTTGGGACCTGTCTCTTTGATAATGGAACATTTGGAACACTATGAGAAGGAGTAGTAACGTTGGATGGAATTGGAGGTGGATGTTGTAAGTTTCTCTTTGCTAAAGCATCGTGTGTACCATTAATTGGTAAAGAGCTTCTCTTTGTTAAAGCATCGTGTGTACCATTAATTGGTAAAGAACTTCTCTTTGTTAAAGCAGCGTGTGTACCATTAATTGGTAAAGAACTTCTCTTTGCTAAAGCATCGTGTGTACCATTAATTGGTAAAGAACTTCTCTTTGTTAAAGCATCGTGTGTACCATTAATTGGTAAAGAACTTCTCTTTGCTAAAGCATCGTGTGTACCATTAATTGGTAAAGAACTTCTCTTTGCTAAAGCATCGTGTGTACCATTAATTGGTAAAGAACCATTTGAAGGTTTTGGAAGTTCCGGAACTGAAGCTGAACTGAAGAATGATTCACTTGCAGGATTTGGTGGAGAACCAAATGATGATGAAATTGGACCAGATGGAGCTGACAATGGTGGAACTGAAGCTGATGGAATTGAGAAGGTTGGAACTGAAGCTGATGGTTCAGAAATTGATGGAATTCCTAAAGCTTGAGTGCTTAAAGCATATAAGATTGATTGTAGAATGACAGATGATAAAACCATTTTGTTAATAATAATAGAATGATATGTGTTGTATTATCTATTGATATTACTTTGAAGACTTATTTAATGTATTCAAAGGTAATGATATCAAAATAACACAGAGATTTAAATCAAATTCAAGAGAATTCAACCTCCTCTTATACTTGAAAATTTGCAATGTTGAGCCTTGATTTTAATCTATGCTGGTGTCTGAGTATGAATTGATTTATTAAGTTATGTCATTTCTTGTTCTGAACAATTGATTTGCATCAAAATTGAGAAAAAACTGTAGTTGTGGAATCTTGATTGATAAACCTTGTTTAAACAATAATTATGAATTTTGCCCAAGAAATGGGTCATAAAGGAACAATATATTGTTCCGCAAACCAATTATAGATCAATATGAGATGAAGATGTGCTAATAAATCTTAATAATTTGCTATGTTGTAACTATTGCGAATCGCTTTATGTCATAATTTGACCGGTACCTTAATCAAAGTGTGTCTAGATAGTGGCATTGCTGTTGTATTCCCAAAAACCTAATTGCTCAAAGTATTTTCCTTCAAAATCATCATCACCAACTTCAAAACATAAACCACCTCAGATCAAGCAGTACATCGCCAATATTTGAAAGCAACTGTGGTCAACCATGTGAATAACCGTCAAACTTATTGTTGAACCATGTGTTGAAAGCTGTTTGGATGCTGAACTTCTGCATTCAATTTTCAAATTCTCTTAAGCGCAATTTTCGCGTCGCAGTTTCGGCATTCAAAAAAACTGGGCTTAAGCTGATCGAGATTTGAATCCCAACGGTTTTTCCTTAAAAATTTGCTATTTAACTCTTGAAATTTATGATGAAATCCCAATCTGATCAGCAATAATAGAAATGTTCACCTTGATTGACTAACCAACGACCAACGACGAGCGACAAACGACAAACGTGTGTGTGAGGTTCAGGTTTAGACTCCATAAATAAGCCCTGACTCGGTGATCATATGGCAGTTCACTTCCCACAAGTTTGAATCCCTTTTCCCAAGGAGTAGAAAGTACGTATGAAGGGCTTTTCACTTGAAGAGCTCATAATTTACACAATCTGTATGAAGTAGTTACAAGAACTCCACCCTGCTGAAAATTTAGCTTTTTTCTTCGCCTCAAGGGGTGTTCAAATTCATGATACATCCTTTTAATTAAGATGGAGAAGGTACGAAAAATACGTCAAATTGAATCCCTTTTCATAGCCTCAGGAACTACATAACCACAACTCATTCGGTGATCAATGTATATATGCGAATCATCTTACTAAAAAGAGTAATTATCCGTCAAAACGTCAACAAACATATATTGCTTGAATGTCTAAGACCTAAAAAATATTGAAGTTTATACTTTTATTATAATTAGCCGTTTGACTTCTTTCAATAGGTTTGACAGTTTATGATGTCAATAAAACACTAATAGGTAAGAGGGAGTTAGTCCTCTGTGTGACACACATGATGGTTCCATGTAGAGAATTGAACAATATTTTCTATATATAAAAAGTAAGGAACATGCAATTAGAAATTTCTAGAACATGATGTACCTATTGTAAAACTAAGACAACTGTGGATTGAGTTTTGAACTTTGAACTTTTATCAAAATAATTTGTCACACATGTGACATGATCCCAACTTCTAATACATGATTGAAACTCTATAATCAATCAAAGTACTCATATATATATAAAGCAATAACAGAAACTTGTTTGAAACTTTTAAACTTTTAAACATGTTTCATAAGCCAAGCCAAGTCAAGCCAAGTTTCACATCGAGTGTACTATTAACAATCAAATCACATAAATCCCTCATAATTGTGGTTCCATCAACATATCTCTAAACGAATAAGAAGCACATTCACCAATCCCCCAAACAGTCAACGAACTTAATGAGTTTTCCACCCAATTTTCATAAAATTGTAAGTCACTATAATCTGTACAATCCTCAATATTACACAAAATATCACCTGCTAATCTTTCCATTAAATATTTTCTTTCTAAAATCACCCGTTTCTTCTCATCTAATTCTAATGGGAATTCAAAAATTTCTTCATCTTCCTTTTTCTTTAATGCAACATTCAATATTTGCCATGCTTTTAAGCAAGCTTTATAAAATATGAAGGACATATTAGGATCTTTTTCCATCACACCTTTTTTAAATCTACTGAGAAAGAAACCTAAATGTCCAGCAACTAAAGCATGTGTTTGATATGGTATTTGATTAAAATCATTATTTAATAATGCAATCCCCGGTGGATTTTTACTTTGTGGTTTAGCCAATGTTGCACAATTAGCAACTGTTGCATTTAATGAAACTTCAACAATCCCTGAAGTTATTACTGTATCCGGTAAATGTAGATGAATATAAGCTAAATTCCAAAAATATTCAAAAAGATCCCACATTGTATTACTTCTAGTTAAATTTGAATTATCATTTGTTTGAATAATTGATTTCTTCGGAATCAAAGATCTTAACCCATTCAATCCATTACCTAATTGTGATCTTCTTGAAAAAGGATCTTGAGCATGAGTAGGTATAGTTTCCAATATACCAGCATATTGAGTCATATGTCTTATCATTATATGAATTGCAAATAAAATTGTTAATGCACCAAATGAACTGGTTGGTCTAGACATCTTACCATAAATCAAAGCATCTTGTAAACCTTCCAAAAAATAATACAATCCATGAGAATCAACATGTTCATTAGCATATTTTTCCCATTCTTCAGAATTAGGCATTTCCCATAATTCATCAGAACATGGTAAAATATGTTTAAGTTCATAATGAGAAATACATGGTGGATAATTAAATAAAGTTGCCAATTGAGAATCAATCATATAAATTGCATACGATATCCTTCTTCTAGATTCTGAAAATATAAATTTATCCCATTCTTTACCCAATTGACTTACTGCAGGTGTATTTTGGAAAATACCAGATTCCCTTGCACTTTCAATAAGATAATGAAATTCAATTTCAGCTTTCTTAAACCATTCTTCATTACCTGAATATAATCCACAATGGATATATAACAAAGATGATTGAATATCACAAAGTTCAAAATTCCCAGTAGTTGGTACTTGTAAATTTTTTATCACATATGAATCCAAACTTAATTGTAATTCTTTAAATTGTGGTAAATATCTAAGGCCAATACAACACATTATATTAATCAAATTACTCTTTGTAAAGTCTTCAGTTTCAGAAATTTTGAATGATGATCTATGAAGAATCGGGAATGTTGGATGGAAATTAACCCAATATGATTCAAGTATTTTAATTATGTCCTCTTCTATCAAATTTTCTAATGGTGATTCAATCTTTGTACCAATTGGAGAAGAATACTTGATTGAGTTTGAACCTGGATGAAATCTTTTCATATGCAATTTCAAAGCATCATTTCTAGAGAACAGTTTGAGACAATGAGAGCATGAGAACTTCTGTTGTGAGTCTATTTCCAAAATCTTAGTATATTAGAACTTTGAAATATCCAGCCATAAATCGTCCGTCCACTTACGTTGTCTTTCATGTCTCCGTAAGTTCTCGATTCTTGTGAAACTTCTTCGACATGTGGAGCAGCAGAATGGTCTGTTCTTAGCTCCTCCGTTTTCTTGTAGGCTTTCCATAATGTCCCTCCTCGTAGCCATATATACTTGGCTTTCCAATCAATCAGACAGATAACTTCGAGATCACCAGAGATATATTGTTTAGTTTTTCATGTTTATTGTCTTTTTCCGATGGATCGCGATTTCTTAGATAAGGTTTTATTTGCACGCAAATATTTGGCAGCAACAAAATCTAGTTTTCGCGAAAGTTTCGCGAATATATTGATGACTAATAAAGTATATAATACGAGGTCACATGATGCGTTTTCAAATACCTTCAAATTTCCATTGGTTTATGATCAGAGAGTAGTTGAAAAAAGCTATAGAATGGTTAATGTTTTACCTAGCTTCTATTATATCATCAGTTTGTCGTTTTGAGAGAATAAAATTATAAAGTTAATTAAAATTTATATGATATAAAATTTCCAATTTAAAAGTTTAACTTATATAAACTTTTGTAAATTTAAAATTCAAAATTTCCAAACAATGAATTGTAATTCAGAA
>JAKTWW010000351.1:0-13567 GCA_030582255.1 Hansenula subpelliculosa
ATTGATTAAATATGATTCTATTGATTAAATATGATTCTATTTTTTATTTCTCATCATTGTATTTCATATCCCATTCTTTTATAATTTGATTAATCTTTATTGTCATGGTATTTTTATTAATTTTCAATTTTGATAAATCATTATTTTGAAATGGATTTATAATTAAATTTAAATATAATTTATGTAATTTTTTAAAAATAATTTGGAAACTTGAATTAATTTCATTTGATGTTCCAATTAAAATTTTTAATCCTGTATTTGTTTCATATCCATAAATATTTATACCATCTTGTATAAATAATAAAATTGGAATACCTTGTTCTCCTTCATAAAATGGTGAAAGGAAAATATCTAAGGCCATATTGGAAAGAAATTGATACTTTAATGTTTCATTCCCATTCAATTCATCAACTAATGATTTAGAAGTTTTATCATCATCATTATCATCATCATGATCACTTGATTTATCTTGTGACATTGTCTCCACCGACTCTTTTGCTGTAAGTTCATCAACTTTTTCACTTATTATGGATTCTTCACCTTTGAAAGGTGTCAATGATTGTATATGTAATGGACGATTCTATAAACATTATTAGTTATTATCATTCGAATAATATTGAAATACTCTCCCATCTCTCTCTTCTCTCGACAAATCACTCACGTCCCTGGATATCAAAGAAACGAAATAGATGTGTTGGACCATCTTGATGAATGATATATATTGAATAACACAGCAATCCAAACCCACAATTATTTCAAAGTATTGTAATTTAATTGTAATATTTCAAAGTAATTTAATTTAATTTAATTTAATTTAATTTAATCAAAATCTATATCGCGAATTTGGTTGATTTGGGTTCTGACATAATCTGCACTAAAATAAACTAAAAGACAGCTGGAAATGGACAATAAAGTATATGTATATCGATATAATAAATAAATGTAGATGTGCTTTGAGTATTGGAGAATAGAACAATACCAATTTCTGTTAATTAAACCACTCCAGTTGTATCAAAATTTGGGTTTGTGGTTGTGTTTTTTTGTTTTATTAATAATTCTTTGCATTTCATTTAACGAAAAATACACAATATAGCAATTTTAATTGTAATTGTGATTGTAATTGTAAACTTATCAACAATTTTATAATTACCATCACTATTTAAAGAATAATTGCTAACGATATGTCGGGTTTTCAACCAGGAACGAAAAGTCATAAAGTCTCATCATCAAAATTCTCAAATCCATCTTCTAAAAATGTTTCAAGATCTGTTTCAAGAGGTCCACAATCTGATGAAGAAAATGATGGTTTATTAAATGATATTAATTTTGGTAATTTGGATGAAATGATTAGTTTAAGATTAAATACTTTACTTAATGATGAAGACAATAAAGATGATAAGAAAAATAATAAAGGGAAAGATGGGAAAGATACAGTAAAGACAAAATTAAATTCAATACCTGAAATTATTAAAACTTTACAAAAATCAAGAAATGAAGTTTCATCAAATGATCGTGAATTATTATTAAATCAATTATATAATTTAATTATTAAAAAACCAACATTAGATTTAGAATATGATGATTATGATTATGAAGAAGATTTATTAAATTTATTTAAAATTTTCCAATCATGTAAATCAAAAAATGAATTTATATTTGCAACAAGAGCAATTACTTGTTTTATGATTACAAATATTGATAATGCTGGTATTTTATATAATGAAGATAAATCAATTAATATTTTAAATTATTTAGAAAAAAAAATTATTGATTTAAATTTATCAAAATCTACAAGACAATGTTTAATTTTTGCATATAGTTCAATTTCAATGATTATTTATGATGAATCAAGTGGTTATGGTGTTGATAATATGTTTGAATTTTTATTAGAAACTTTATTAGGATTAATTATTGATATTAATGAAAATATTTTATTAATAAATTCAATTATTTATGGTCTTGGTGCTTTATTAACAATAATTATTAATCATGAAAATTTAAATGAATTAATTGAAAATTTAATTGATTCAACAATTGATTTATTAATTGATGTTGATATTTTAGAAATTACAAAACCAATTTCAATGCTTTTTGGACTTTGTTATGAAATTTATAATTATAATGATGAATTAGGTGAATCAATTGATTTAAATAATTTTAAAATTATTGAAGATGATTTTTTACCATATAATAATACATTTGAAATTATTAAAAGATTAGAAGAATTAATTAAAAAATCAACAAAAAAAATTTCTAAAAAGGATAAAAAACAAGGTCGTTCAGTTTTTAAAGATGTTTTAACAACTATAAATTTTTATTCAAATAAAGAATTAAGATTAAATAAATTATCATCAAAAAAAATTGAAGATGATTATAATAATAATAATAATAATTCAGCAAATGAATTAATTTTATCTCATATAAAATTAAGTAAATCAAGATCATTAGCTGTAAAATCATGGTTTGCATTTTTCAGATTAATTCAATTAAAATGGGTTTTATTCTTCTGGAATACATACTCAATTAGCAAATAATTCAAAATTATCAAATATAATTAGAGATAAACCAAATGATGATTATTCAAATAAATTTACTAAAAAAAATGATGAAAATAATAATAAAACTGATCATGATGAAGGTAAATATTGGAATGATACATTAACAAATAAATTAACACATAAAAAGAAGGATTTAGCTATTGATCATAGAAGAATGGAGAAATTACATGTCACTCTAGACCAATCTGGTGTTTTAGATGAAGGGAATAGTTTATAATATATATATAATATAATATAATATATAATATATAATATTTTTTTATAATTCAAAGTTACCCTTTCCAAAATTTCTGGAAACGCGAATTCCAAAAAGGCCAACTTTCAACTTTGAAAATTCAAAATTGACAACAACAACAACAACAACGAGATTAATTCTACTGATTTCAAGTCAGATTGTGTGATTGTGTGTGATTGTGTGTGATTGTAAGTCTTCTGGGTGGCCATGGACTTTGAGACAAACGAGGATTTAAACGGGGTTCGTTTCTCTTGGAACGTTCTACCAGGTTCAAGAGCTGAAGCAAATAGAACAGTTGTCCCAATTGGTTCACTTTATACTCCATTAAAAGATATACCAAATTTAAGAATTGCAAATTATGATCCATTGAGTTGTGCAAATACTAATTGTAAGGCAATTTTAAATCCTTATTGTTCAGTTGATGCAAGATCAAGAATTTGGATTTGTCCATTTTGTAATACAAGAAATGCATTACCAAATCATTATTTAAATATAACACCAGAAAATTTACCATTAGAATTACAAATTGAATCATCATCAATTGAATATATTTTAACAAGACCTGTTCAACATCCTCCAATTTTTCTTTTCGTTATTGATTTATGTCAAGATGAAGATAATTTAGAAGCTTTAAAAGAAACTTTAATTATTTCATTAAGTTTATTACCACCAAATTCTTTAATTGGTTTAATAACTTATGGTACAATGATTAATTTACATGATCTTAATAGTCCTTTCCCTAAAACTTTTGTATTTAGAGGTAATAGAGATTATACAATTAATCAATTAAATGATTTATTAAATAAAAATTTTACAAAATTTTTTTCAATTTTACAAGATGTTGAATTTCAATTAACTTCAATTATTGAAAATTTACAAAAAGATCCATGGCCAATTGAAACTGGTAAAAGAGCTATTAGATCAACTGGTGCTGCTTTATCAATTTCAATTTCTTTATTAGAAGCTACTTTTAAAGGTTTTGGTTCAAGAATTATGTTATTTTCAAGTGGTCCATGTACTTTAAATCCTGGTATGATTGTTACAAATGAATTAAAAGAACCAATTAGATCTCATAATGATGTTGATAAAGATGGTGCAAAACATTATAAAAAGGCAATTAAATTTTATGATGGATTAGCTGATAGAGCAAGTGAAAATGGTCATACTATAGATATTTTTGCAGGTTGTTATGATCAAATTGGTATTAATGAAATGCAATCTTTATCAAATAAAACTGGTGGTGTTTTATTATTATCTGATGCTTTTACAACATCAATTTTTAAACAATCATTTTTAAGATTATTTTCAAAAGATGAAGAAGGTTATTTATTAATGGGATTTAAAGCTCAATTTGATGTTAAAACTTCAAAAGAATTAAAAGTTTCAGGTTTAATTGGTCATGCTTCTTCAAATAAAGTTACTGGTACAAATATTGCAGATGCAGAAATTGGTATTGGTTCAACAAATAGTTGGAAAATGAGTTCAATTTCTCCAAATCATACTTATGCTATTTTTTTTGAAATTTCAAATCAAATTAATTCAAAACAAGCTTTTATACAATTTGTTACTCATTATCAACATTCTTCTGGTACTTATAGAGTTAAAGTTACAACTATGGTAAATCCTTTATCTTCTGCAGGTAATTTAGATGTTACAAATTCTTTTGATCAAGAAGCTGCTGGTGTATTAATGTCAAGAATTGCAGTTTATAAAGCTGAACAAGATGATAGTGCAGATGTTTTAAGATGGATTGATAGAATGTTAATTAAAGTTTGTTCTAAATTTGGTGATTATTTAAAAGAAGATCCAAATTCTTTTAGATTATCTCCAATTTTTTCATTATATCCACAATTTATGTTTTATTTAAGAAGATCACAATTTTTACAAGTTTTCAATAATTCACCTGATGAAACTGCATTTTATAGACATGTTTTAACAAGAGAAGATACAGTTAATTCATTAATTATGATTCAACCAACTTTAACTTCATTTTCAATGGATAAAGAACCTGAACCTGTTTTATTAGATTCAATTTCTATTCAACCAGATCGTATATTATTATTAGATACTTTTTTCCATATATTAATTTATCATGGTGAAACAATTGCAGCTTGGAGAAATGCAGGTTATCAAGATCAAGAAGAATATGCATCTTTTAAAGAATTTTTAGAAGAACCTAAAAAAGAAGCTGCAGAATTATTAGTTGATAGATTCCCATTACCAAGATTTATTGATACAGAAGAAGGTGGATCACAAGCAAGATTTTTATATTCAAGATTAAATCCTTCAACAAGTTATAATAATTCAGGTATGTCATTAGGTCCACAAAGTGCAGTAGTTTTAACTGATGATGTTAATTTACAAACATTTATGGAACATTTACAAAAATTGGCTGTTAGTGGTAATAATTAAAGATACTTCCCTTCTGTTTAAAATATTTTTCTAGTCATGCTAGTCATTTCGTTTCACTTCAATTTATATATATATATATATTATAATTATTTTTTCTATAATCTGTCTCTGATCTTTTTTTTTTTTTTTTGTTTTGTTAGAAAAAAAAACTAAATATTGTCATGATGTAATACAAGAAAAGTCCTACATGTTTTCAAATAAATAATAATTGTAGTAAAATTAATAATTAATATCATTAATCATATTTTCATTTTATTCATTAAAGCTCATATATAGGCATTTCAAAATTATCACCATTAAGAATTAATAAATTATTGATTGGAATTTCCTTTTTACTAATATAATTAATAACTTCTTGAGCCACGGTACCACCAATGATTGCAGAAATTGGTGCAATTTCACTATTTAGTTGATTGAAAACATTAATAAAATATGATTCATCAGTTATTTCATTAAGACCTAATCTTTTATTAATTTCATTAGATTTTTTTCTTAAAGATTCAATTGAAATTTCTTCATCATGTAATTCTAATTCATAAAGTGCAAAAAAAATTGCTAATAAAGGTGAAACGTTTTTTTTACCCTTTCTTGTTAAGTCATTTAAATTTTTAGAATGTAAAATATCTTCAAATTTTGAAAATTTTGATTTTATTGTAAAATTTTCAAAAATTTCATTTGTTTCTTTATTATGACTTGTATTAACTTTTAAAATTTCTTGATTTTTAGAAATTGATCCAGGTTTTCTTGCAATTGGCATTTTTTTTTTCGTAAAATTTGAGATATCAAGAATTAAATCAGTAAAGAAATAACCATATAATCCATGACTTGTTGTAGTGTATAATGATATATTTAATTCTCTTGAAATGTTGTTTAATTTTGATATTTCTTTGGCAGTTAAATTATTACCTATCACCAATTGGAATTTTTTGAAATATTCCACATCTTTTTCCCTCAAAGGTTCAGTATTTATGGTTAAATTAACTCTTGGATTCATATCTTTAATTCTTGGTTCTACCGCTTCTAATTTGAATTTACCAAGATCTTCCTCTGAAAGAAAGAATTGTGTGGATAAGTCATCATCTGTAACAACAGCATCATCTAATAATTCAATGGAACCAATACCACTTAATGTTAAATTCTTAACAATCTCAGTACCAACACCATTTAGATTAATCACCAAGATAGAGGCGTTCTTTATCTTGTTTTGTCCATCTGCACCCCAAACACGGAGCTGTCTATCATACAACGCAATTTCCTCTGCAGTAAGCTCCCTCATATTCATATAATCATTAATTACCATTGAATAACCTGCCCAATGTTCACCAATTCAAAGTTGATTTTGTTCAAATTCAAGTAGTTTTTGGTTGTAAAGTTATTCGTTCATAAATTTTGGCGTGTTTGGGAAAAAATTCGGTCCGCGCAACAATTTTTTTTTGAAAATCCAGAAACGCTTCAAAAACGAAAACAAACTTGAATTGTTCAATATTTGTCACTTTCAACTCGTTAGTGAAGCCTAAATATAAGCGTGATAGAACTAGTGCTGCTGAAGGTTATATAACAAGATGGATCTATTCAAAATACTGGACACCACACCGGAGCCACCAATCGTGAATTTAAACACGTCGCTCAACACTTCGGGTGACTACTGGCTAGCTGCACCAATGAGCGAGTATCAAAAAGAGTTAACAGATCAAGTGGTTTCACTTCATTATTCAGATATTTTGAAATATTTCGAGACAGATGATAAAGATAGAGTGCTGCTGGATTCATTAGAAGTGCTGTATTTGAATTCTCAGTTAGTGGCTACACATCCTTATCTCTTGATTAGCCATTATTTACCAAAGAATCTAACATCAAAAGATATCCCATTCAATTTATGTGATACAAGTGGGAAGTTTCAGGTTTTGAAAGATGTTATGGCTCTTGTGGAGGGAAGTGGACTGAATATTGGTATAGTGGCAAGATCAGGTAAATTATTGGATTTGATTGAAGCGTTATTATTGGGCTGTAAAACTAGTATTAAGAGACATTATGGGAATTATATTAAAGATCCTTCAAAGAACAAAGTTAAGAATTTGACCACTCATGTAATACCCTCAGATGTTGAGGTGGAAATTAAAGAGAAGTTTGATCTGGTGTTTTCATTAGATATTACCCCAACAGATGAGTTTCTACATTCATTGAAAAAATCACCAAGTACTCCAATATTAAGATTTATTTCCGCAAATTCAATTGATCATGTTGCTCTATATTTCCGTCAATTTAAAAAAGAAAGATCAGATTATTTGGTTGATGTTACAGCTGCTATTGTTGTATTAAGAGATAGAGTTGGTATCTTACCACCAGATCTGAGACCTATTTATTCCAAGAATTTAACTTATCTTAAAGATTTTTTCCAAGATTTCAATAAAAATCCATGGCCATTACCAGAACTGTCACCAATAAAGCAATATGATGCTAGTGACGTTGAGAAATCTCTATTATCAGAAGTTCATTACGAAAGACCTGAATCAACAAAGAAACCAAAAACTTATTATGAAACTAAAAGGTTATGCAGGGATTATACTTCAAACCCTTTAAAAGATGTTACATTTGGTATCTTAAGTGTGAATTCAAATTACACTGAAACGTTGACACATAAGTTGATTCAGGAATTCAATGTGTTACATAACGATCTTGTTATACAAACTAACGAATTTTCCCATTTTGATGAATTTTATTCAAATGAAAGAGATTACTTATTGACTGATGAAAGTAAACTAATTAATGAAACTGATCATACTAAAACAAGAATAAAAACAGCAAATAATAAATCAGATAAATTGGTTGAAGAAATAGATAAAACTAAAGCTAATTTAATCAAATTGGAAACTGAAGTACAAGAATTAAATACAAATGCAAAACTAAGAAAAATCGAAGAACTAAAAGAATTGATTGTGAAAGAAGAGACGAGGAAAAAAAGTTTAATAACAGAGAATGAATATATGGAGAAGGAAATTGAAACTGCTAAAAATTCAATCAAAGAATCTACAAAGGAAATTGAAGACAGTCAAAAATCGATATTGGAAAATGAATCCAAACTAGAAGATTATTTCAAAGGATTTCAAGATGAATCCCTTGAATCCAAAGAAATTAAGGATTTAGTTGAACAAACAAATTTCATCAAGCTGCAAATTGATGATTCGCTAAAAAAATTGAAAAACAGTAAAGTAAGAAGTTCTGAAAATAGAAGAAACAGTCCAAATATCAAATAATTAACAACTTAATCTACATCTAATATCTATTTAATGATTATCATTGATAAACCAAGTAGTTTAAATTTATTGATCGGGACTCCATATCTTCACAGATCTATCCCATCCACTACTCACTATAAACTCATCAGTCATATCCACACTCATCACTTTATCAGAATGTCCCTCTAATGTATGTAAATATATCCAATTATCAGCACTATGTAGCTTGACAGTACCATCATAGGAACTTGAAGCTAGTACTTTATCATGGAATTTCACTTCAGAAACAATCTTATTATGAGCAGGTATTGTGAATATATCCTTGGACATTCTCAAATCCCATATTTTGATGGATCCATCTGCACTACCTGTAGCCAATTGATACCCGTTATCTCTCCAGTCTAATCCATAAATAGGTTTAATATGTCCATTTAAAATCATTATGGATTTTCCTAGACGAAGATCCCATACATATCCCATAGCATCAAGACCTCCACTAGCTAATAACGCACCATCATTTTGGAAACCAAGTGTATACACTTCTTTAGAATGTCCTTCTTGTAATAATAGTTGTTGTTGAGTTTCAATATCCCACAATCTCCATGTTTGATCAAATGATGCGGTTGCAATGTATTTCCCTGATGGATGATATTTAGCACGCACAATTCTATTCTCATGACCTTGGAAAGTGGCTATTGGTGATTCATTAGATTCAGAATTCCATAATGTGATTATATTTCCTGAACTAACGAACTGATTTGGGGTGGTTGGTGACCAATCAAGACCACTGATTTTACCCTCATCACCACTAAATTCTTTAATTATCTCTAATTTTTTGTTTAAAAGTTTCACATTACCTGACCATGATCCTGATAATATTTGGTCATTGTTTTGTTGATTGATTTTAACATACGAGACAGGTCTTGTAGATGCTAATTGTGAACCATTAAGTTCGTATGTTTTCATTTTTGAGTTTAAACCTCTCCTTATTGTTAATTGTTTTGTAATAGACGTTGAAGACTCTTTCAGTTGAGAAGATAGTCTAGATTTTGCCCTTTCCAATGAAAATTGTGTAATGAATTGTCTTGAGGCTAATAATTCTTGTGAACCTGGTGTATAAAATTCTTCATCTTCAAAATCTTCGTCTTCACCAACATCTTCCATCTCAAAATCATTAGCTTCCAAATCTATATTATTATTCATCACTAGCTGTATCAACCGTTCTCTTCTATCAGCTTTGTCCTCACCAAAAAAAGTGATTGGTTCACCAAGAGATCGTAGTTTAGCTTTCACTTCATCATCATTTGTAGGAACTAATTGAATATTGGCTTTCCTCTTATTCTCTAGCTGTTGCAAATATTCACCGACTTGCACACCACCAGACTCATAATCTCTGTCTTCTCTTAAACTATCGAAGCTCACGACTTCTCCTGACATTTCAGCGAACTTTATCTCTCTTTGTTTTCAGTTTTTTAATAATAATTAGCTTGAAGCTCACATTTTTTTAAAGCTTTTTTCGTTCTTCACGAAAATTCAAAATCAAACCAAATCTTGTGTCAAAACAATGGAAAAGAACCCAAATCAAAGACCATTGAACTTTACCTTTATCAATGCTATTACACAAGCAGAAACACATCGAATACGTTGTGTCATTGGATACACATGTCAAGGACTACCACTACTGGCTTTCAGAGCATTTGCGCTTGAATGGGACCTATTGGGGGCTGACTGCGCTTTGTCTATTGGACGCCAAAGATTCATTCAATAAGAAAGATATTGTGGATTTTGTGCTAAGCTGTCATAATGAAGACGGTGGCTTCGGTGCTTTTAAGAACCATGATAGTCACCTTCTTTCTACATTATCAGCATTACAAATTTTATTGATTTATGATTCTTTAGATGCTTTATCAAATCAAGATATTGAAAAATTGGTTAAATTCATTACAGATTTACAACTAGAAAATGGTGCATTCCAAGGTGACAGATTTGGCGAAATTGATACTAGATTTGTTTATACCGCCATACAGTCACTAGCTATTTTGGGGAGATTATCAGAATCAATTGTGAATAAAGCCGTCGATTTCATAATGAAATGTGCGAATTTCGATGGTGGTTTTGGATTAGCTCCTGGTGCTGAAAGTCATTCTGCTCAAGTGTTTACATGTCTTGGAACATTAGCCATAGCTAACAGATTGGATCTGGTGGATAAAGAATTGACGGGATGGTGGTTGAGTGAAAGACAAGTTGAAAACGGTGGATTGAATGGTAGACCAAGTAAATTACCAGATGTTTGTTATAGTTGGTGGGTTTTATCATCGTTATCAATTATTGGCAAACTAGACTGGATTGATTTTGAGAAACTTAGAGAGTTTATTTTAAGCTCACAGGATGAAGTTACTGGTGGTATAAGTGATCGACCAGATAATCAAGTTGATGTTTTCCATACAATTTTTGGTCTTGCAGGTTTAAGTTTAATGGGATATGATGATTTAGTTCCAGTGGATCCAATATATTGCTTACCAGTTGAAGTGAGTGCAAAGATTAAGAAATGGCCAAGAAGTAAACAAGTTTTAAAGACGTCAATTCTATGCTATAAATATGTAGTTGTTGTTCATTAAAAATGCATTTCTTTAATTTCAGCTCTTTTTGAAGATAAGCTATATTCAATGTAATTTAACTTCCTCTTCTTGATCAATATACCAGGGTTTAAACATCTGCAACCATTATAAGTAACATCAAATGCAGGAGATGTTGGATCCGCTATGATCAAAACATTAGGAATTGGCGACATTGTTAAAGTATGATCTAAATGCCATATTATAGGTTTCAAAGTTTTAGCAAACGGTGCTAAATGACCTTGATCAAGAATGGTCTTTACAACTTTTCTAGCTTCTGATATTTTTGGTGGTAATGCTTCTAATTTTTCAATTTCTGTCTTTCTTTGACTTTGTACTTCATACTCATCTTCATCTTCGCTATCTTTATTCAAAACTGGGAATAAAACTGTATTTCTTCTTAATCTTGCACCTAAGTCATCTCTTGCAAGGACTATTTCTTGTGATAGATAAACCATTCTAGTAGGATTTGAAGCCCATTGAACAGACCTTGCGACTCTATTTATTCTATTACCAAATATTTTTGGGATGGATTGTTTTGGCCATAATGGAGTTTGCCAATGATCATTTTCACCAGGAATGAAAACAAGTGATACGTTACCTGCAATCACTGGGAACTTCTCCAAAATAGCTGCCAATGAATCGAAAACGTTTTTATATTCTGATGTATGCTTTGGTGCAGATGTGAATGAACCATTGAAGATAATGGAAATTGGAATATCTGATGGATCACCTGATAATTTTGAAAACAACTTAGTTAATGCATCTAATGTTTTTAAGTCATCTAGATAACAGTTTGAACCTAAGATGATCAGCTTATGATCCAATTCTCTTTCTAATAACTTCAATCTTGTATGTAGTTCTTTATCAATTCTTAGATTAGCATGGATTCCCAAGAAATCTATATTACCATTAGCTTCTAAAGTATCACTTCTTCTTTCACCAGGAGGATGTCCCATTGATGAACAATAAAAATGGCCATTTGAATGAATACCATCACATAAAACCATATTACCGGGCACGTAGTATAAGCCCAAATTTGGTTCAGCTTGTGATATATCTAATTGAATCTTATCTGAATGATCTTGTAAATACCAATCACCATTAATCAAAGTTAACATACCAAATAACATAAATCTTTGATTATTTCTACCTAATAAATTCTTGATCTGCGTAATTGAATTAGAGTCCGAATCGCCTTGGATTGATGAAAATGCATTAAATGATGATACTTGGAAGTTCTCATTTCTCAATACTCGATCTTTCACGATATGGAATCTTGTTTGGAATAATGATATATTTGCATCGACTGATGTCGCTGAAAATTTGGAATCTTTGGTTTTGGATACTTCATATTGCTTTCTATGATGGTTATAATCAAATAAAGGTTGGTCAAAAGCATTTATAACTTTGAAATAGTCTTTCCAATTGATTGTATCTCTAATAGGTGGTGGTGTTACACTTGTAGCAGGTGTATTTCTTGATTGTGAATTATCGTCTTCAGTTATATCTATAGGCTCATCCACAATTGTATCTCTTCTACCAGCTATCAAAGCATCCACTGAAATTTGACCTGTATGGTTGTTGGTTGAAGTCGTTGCCGTTGTACTTTTCACAACTTTTGCATTTAGGGAATTAATTTCTTTCATAACTTCATTTAGACCATCACCATCGATAAATAAACCACGATCTTGCTCTTTCCAGATTCTTGCGATCTCTTCTAAAAAATGCTGTGATTTAGCGCTTTTCCATTCATTACCAAATTTTGGTCCAATGTAATCAGCTAAGATCTTTAAAGCATCAGATTTGATATTTAACCCATGTTTCTTTGAAAGAATTCTATATGCTATTGGCCTTAGGTTCGAAGGCTGTAGCTTGATAGGAAGCACTATTGGTTGGTCCATAATAGTGCAACTATGATCTCCTGTATCCTCTATCTTCCTTTGACTAACTTCTTTCGTTATTTCAGAGAATCCATTCAGATCAAGAGTTTTGGTATAGAAAGATTATTTCCACGCGTCGCGTTCCCGCGAAAATTTAAAATCCAAATTCGCGGAAAAAGATTACAAACATAAACAAACATTTCAAAACAAAACAAAAGCAAATAACAACAAACATCAATAAGTGGCCCAGGGTTGAAAGATTTGAAGTCTGTGAAGATGTTCTCTTCAATATCAAAAGCATGGAATGAAGTTTCGGACGAGGGAAACAGTAAAGTCAAGTTTTCAGAGTCCAATCATGATCCCTCCAAGAAAGGGAATGGTCATTATATCCATTATGACAAGTCAAAAAACCCATTGGATAGGCTGAAGAAACCAGATACTAGAAAAGGATCACCAAGGATATTGAAGCCTACAACTGAAAATAAACAGAACTCGTTGCTTGGGTCAGCGTTGAAGAATTTAACGAAGGTTTTCAAGAAAGATGATGGTGAACTTGGCGAGATGAAAAGTTATATCAATGGGATGATCAAGAAACCAGAAGATAATAAATCTGCGTTGAGTAGATCAG
>JAKTWW010000352.1:0-13479 GCA_030582255.1 Hansenula subpelliculosa
GACCAAAAGCTAAACCAGGTCAATAGAGTAGTAGTACTTACTAAACTCATAAAATCAGCATTGTATAATAAAAGAATATTGAATTATGATATACCATCATCATTTTCAAAATTAACATCAATTTAATTACCTGAAGGATTAATGTAAAGTATTGTACAGTATTATAATGAACGTTCGAAATTTCAACTTTCATCACCAACAAATCATTTGCAGAAATCACTTCTAGTGACAAACAAACGAAACTGCAGAAGAGTCTGTCTTTAATATTAATTTCACAACTAAATTTTAAGAACATAAAAAAAAAATCAATACAATCATATTCCTAAGTAATTCCCCTTCAATTCACGAAATTCTTTTTGTCCCACACATCAAATAATCGCTCAAAAATGATGGAAGTGACGAGGTTCGAACTCGCGCCTCTTAAAAGAGACCTGCAATTCCGGCTTTAGAAGGAAATTTCCTGAATCTCCCACCGTACCTGAAGCGGGCGCCTTAACCACTCGGCCACACTCCCACAGAAACCCACTCGTCTTTGAAAGGAGGAAACCATGTTCTGCCGCGTCGGTAAAGCCACACCTTCCTATTACAGAAGTTTTTTTAGTAAACTTTGAACTTCTAATTCGTCCATACTACAATACTTGTAAACAACACCTAATCACTTATATTAACTAGATTTATAACTCATCATGAATCTCCTCACCATTTGCTTTGACTTCACCAGGAATCTTGCAGCCAATTGGTCCTTTGACTCTAAAATGATATTCACATTTTTCAGGTTCTGTAACCGCCAGTAATTCATTTTCTGCACCACAATCAATTGTAACAATACCTTTTCTTAAAGGACCATTCCAGCATCTTGCACCATTTTCATAGGTTAAAATTAATTGATGTTGTTTTGGAGAGATATTATTAACTTCTATACCAGAAAATGAACCAATTTTAACAATTTGATTATGTCCTTTTTGTTGAATATCTCCAATAAAGAACATCTCATAATCATATTCACCAATGTGACCTTTTAATGAAATATCTTTAAATGGTCTCAAGATATCATGAGGACCATAATTTCTTGCTAGATCTTCTTTAATTGACTCAATCGATCTTTCATTTCTTTCTTTATCTTGTTGTAAATCTTCCACAGCAATTTGTAAATCGTTTTTAGATTCAATTGGTTCAGTGATTTGTGAAACATACTCTTCTTTAGTTTCAAGTCCCAAGAAATCATTAACTAATTTCCTGTATTTATATTTCAGTTTATCAACTATTGGAACGTTTTGAACTTGTCTTAATTGTACTTTAGGTTCTTGTTCAACTTCTTCAGCAGAGTCTGAACTTTGTATAGTTTCAGCAAGTTTTTCAACTTCTTCAAGTTTCAGCTTCAACCATTCAAGCGCTTCTTCTTTTGGAACTTGGAACGATTCTCTATTAACTGAGAAATCTTGGAATGAATTAACAGCTTGTTTAACATTTGGATCATTGAAATTAGGATTATAGTTGTTGATCAAATGACTTAATAATTGTTCTAAATCATCTGCTCTTTCATTGATCAAATCATGCTTAGCCAACTCATTTTTCAATGTAGTTGATAATTCATCAAATGTTGATTTTAATGAATCAGTTTTTTGTGATAAATCAAGAGAATTTAATTTTTCAATAACTGATGATTTAATAGCGTCAAATGATTGATATGATTCAGATTTTTCTGATTCATAGGTTTCTTTATATTTTTTCAAATGTTCTAAGTAATTATCAACAGTAGCTTTAACTGCAGCATCTTTTAAATTTTCATTGAAAGTTTGCACTAAAGCATCTAAAATCTTACTCAAACTGTTCAAGTTATAATTACTAGCTGTGAATGAGTCAAAATATCCCGAGATCTGAGATTTAACGTCCTCAACTGAATTTTTAATCTTATTTTGAACTTCCAATGCACCTTTATTAACTTCACCTTTTGCTTGAGCTTCTTCTAATGCGGCCTTCTTTTTTTCCAGTTCTCTGGTGACAAATGCTAAAATAGCTTCTTCACTTTCTAGCTGATTTTGCAAGTTAGCTCTCAATTTATTAGCAGCATCAATAATTTTTTGAACTTTACTAACACCAGTATTATACGTTTTTTGTTCTAATTCCAAGTTTTTTTGATATTCTTTATGGATCTCATCACATTTACTTGGACAATTGACTGGCGTATTCCATTCATCAGATCCATCACAACATTGTATATAATCACAAACACCATCATTAACTTGTGATGCTTTAATATATCCTGGAACATGACCTTTGTTTTCACAATAGAATTTACCATTTGGACATGCACTTGTACCTGGTTCATCACTTCCATCAGGACAATCACAAAAATCATCATTGACTTGTGAAAAATCTAATATAATTTCAGGATTACTCAAACATCTCCATTTCCCATCTGAATCGGGTTTATATAATCCTTGATCTGAAGAAACAATTGTTAGTAACATTGAATCATTGACCACGTATAATTTGAGATCATCATCAACTCACCATTTGGCGCAACACCAACGACATGGGATAAGACAACCCCTGCAAGGGAGGATGCAAGTCCAATAACAGTAACACTCTTCATGTTGGATTAATTGATTGATGTAGAACTTGGTTCCAGGACCTGTGTTTCAATAATGTTGTGGGTTCGTTATTCTCTCTTCGCATGGAATCTAGGTGGAAATTTCCTGGCTCATCAAAATTGGTTTCCGAAGGGTAATGGGCTAGTTTTTATAGTGGGAAAAGTCCTAAACACAACACAACACTCGAAATACTTCTAAGGTCGGGATGTTTCTATATCTGTGGTATTACCTGGGACCATTATCACTTATATATGAGCATTTTAGGATCATTGGAGTGTTATTTGCATAATAAATCATAGCATCTAAACCCAAATTTTGACACAAATTCTCGGATTAGTCAGAAATCATCAGAACTGACCCAATACTGGGCTGAACAAGCTAAATTTTATACTCAATAGCTAATAATAACCATTATGATATTATGGATATCAATATAATTATATATTATTAAACTTCTGATAATATGATATTAAATATATTAGGAATGTATTCATCATTTCAAAACTTTTTGTGAGCTTCGGATTTATAAATTAAATATAATTATACATTAAATATTACATTAAAAGAAAAAGGATGTACACAAAATTAAATAAATTAATCTATAATTTGAGGAAATATATCTCAAGGAAACAACCATTTCCTTTGATTGAAAGACACCCTTATCTATATTCTCCCACATCTCATTACTCACCCATATATCACTCATTTCCTCCATCTCATCTAAAATTCTCCCAGTCGTTTCCCGTTACGGTAAAATCCGGCCTTATTTTATATGCCACCCCGGAAGTCATCAGCTTAAAATTTTTTTTATTTATATTTTGAAAAGTATATAGCTCTTCCTAGACGTGAAACTTGAATAGGAACAAATTCTACCCTCATCTCTTGTTGGAAAGCCCATTGAAACCTCACTCTTATAGACGCACGGATATTGAATACACTCGTATTGATTACCAAGAAAGCAGAGTCATCAACACATCAGTTTTACATTCACAAACAACTACATTCTTAGGAAAATACACTTTTGATCTATACTTATTACTACTATTATTTTTTACATCTATATTTTTTGCTCAGTCTTTAAAGGAATTTATAAACTACAATGTGCTCCTTTATCCTATAAAGGGTTTACATTAGAAGTTATAAAATAGAGAAAGGACAATAAAGATATATTGAAAAACTAGATTAGATCGTTTTTCTAATCTAATTTTTATCAGTATTTTATAAGAGGTTACGAGGAATAACAAGAGATAGATCACAACGCAATTCGTTTTAATAACAAAGAGAATTTGAAACAACAACAGTTAAGACAGTGAGTTTGAACCCCGTTTATTTTAATCTTCCTTTTAGTTTATAATGTTGACCATTTCTAGTTAAAGTTTTCAAAGCAAAAATAAAATATACAAGAAATAATAAGATAACATTCAAATAATACAAAATGGCTAAAAGTCCAAAGAAGAACGCACCACATATCAGCTCCAAAAGTGCAAAAGCACCAGGGAAGACAATTCTACCCAGAAACAGATTTACTCAACAAAGACGGTTTAGTTTGATTGATTCAGATTCATCATCTGCATTGAGTGAATTTGAAAGTGAAGATGAAGAACCAGAAAATCATAATCAATATAATCCAGGTCATCATTCATACAAAGGAAATAAGTTTCATGCTATAGAATCAGAAAGTGATGACAACGATGAAGAAGAAAATGGTCACCAAAGTAATGATAATAGTAATGATGATGATGATGATGATGAAGAAGAAGATGATGATGACGATAACAGTGATAGTGAATCTACAAATGAAGAATTATGGAAAAATCATTCCAAAAAAGTTGTCAATACATCAAGTACTTCAAGTGAAGGTGAAAATGATTCAGGTTCAGAATCTGATTCAAGTTCTTCAGATGATGAAGATGTTGATTTTGTTAAATTAACTGCAGAAAGAAAAGCTAGACATTTAGAACAATTTAGAAGTAATAGTCCCTTTAAATCCCCATCACCTGTTAAAAATAAAATTTCACAAGAAGAAAGAGATGTTGATTTTTCATTTGATTTTAATAATGATGATCATAGGTTAAAAATTGCAAATGAAGATGAAGAAGAAGATGTTGGTGAAGAATTGAGTGGTGTTGTATCTCCAATGAACAAGACTTCCCAATTAGCATCTATCCCTGGTGGTGATGCACTTGCTTATCCGACAATTGATGATTCTTCTGAATCTGACGATGATATAGATAAAGATGAATTATTACGTACTTTAGAACAAGATAGTGATGGTGTTGAAGGTGAATTTGGTAATAATGAAGATGAATATAATTTATTAAGAGAAGAAGCTGATAATATATTACATGATTATGACGGTAATAGTGAAATGGCTTTAAGCTCTACAAATGCTACACCAAGAAATTCAATTGTTGAAGAAATGATTAATAAACATAAAGCTGAATTAAATCAAGAAGAGGTTTTACAGTTTGTTTCAGATGATGAATATGCTGATGATGATGATGATGATTATGATGAAGATGATGAATATAATGAGGATTTTATAATTCCATTTTTTGATGATACTGTCTTTAAAGAACAATTATATACAAATGGTGGTAATACTGCTATTGGTAATAAACAAAATGGCAAGGAAAAAGAATTAGATAGTGATGATGATTCATATCTATGGGATTATTTCTTTAGTTCTGGTGATGAAAATGACGAGGAACAAGAAGATAATAGTAATCATTTTAGTGATGATGAAGCAACTGATGAAGATACTACATTGCCACCACCTTCTTCAAGAAAAAAAGTTGGTACAAAAGCTCAAGAATTACTATCATCATCCTCAGTAACGGCAAGACCTCCTGCTCTAGGTACTTGGTCTACTGATTCAAAACCATTTGGTATTATTGACGGGTTATCAACAAGATCCTTATTACCAGGTCAGAATAGATCAGGTGCTGGTGCATCATCATCATCATCATCTAATGGAGTTGGAGCATTGTCAGGGCCATCATCATCTCATTTACATCCACATAGAACAGATTCACCAAGTACACCAATATCATCAGGTCCTAACAACAATAACATTGAAGAATTGACTCTTGATGAGTTATTAAACATGAGTGAGTTAGAAGATGATAATGATGAAGAATTATTAAATCATGATGATTGGCTTGAAGTCACTGGATCTAATAGAAAAGTTCCGTTATCTGCATTTAGAAATAAAGGGATAGTTAATGATACATCTCATGTTAATGCAACACGTCGGTTTTCATCATCAAATCCTTCAACTAGTGGGAAAAAATTAAATAAAAAATCAAATAGGAAAATGAATGAAATAACAATGACTCCAGTTAGAATTTCTAATAAACATGGTGCACAAAAAAGAAGAGGTTCAAAATTAAGAAGACGTCAAAGTATGGCAGAAGCTGCCGTTGAAGGATTAAGAGCGACCAAGAGTGGATTATTTAGTGAAGATACTTTAACAAATGTTGAAGAATTTTTGAGTGGGTTAGGAAGTGAAGCTGAATTAAGTGTGCTTTTTCGTGAGATTCAATGATTAAGTTTGAAAAACCATAATTACAATTCTAAGGGGAAATTTGCTATTTTTTTTTGAAAAGGGACGATTCACATTACATTATTATAGGATTTAAAAGATTACTTTTTTTTATATTATATATATTATTTTATTTGGGGGAAACTATTATACGGAGAATCTTTTTTTTTTTTGTTTTGAACTTTTGTTAGTATCATTGTTGTACATCATGTATTTTTTTTTTACCTTTGCATCATTGAAATTTGATTCTTAATTCAATGACCAATCATTTTTATATAAGGGTTAAGATTTTAGTGAGTACTAAATATCTGCTGTTCATTTTTGGTTTAAATACAATATTACAATTTAGAAAGTATTACGGAGTAGTAACAGTATTTCAAAAACTGATAAATGTACACTTATATTAAATTTGTGGAAACTAAACGATCTATAACCTTAAATCAATGTGGTCAATTTAGCAGATAATTCTAATTGAGTTTTGACTGAACTTGCTAAATATTCGATCATTAAAGTATCTTGTATATGTGAGTTGAATGATTTTTCTAATTCTTCCAAATTAATTGAATGTAAGTTGGTTTTTAAATTTGATAATAAAAATCTTGCAAAAGTTTCATCACCTTTAATTTCTTTATTTTCAATTTTTTCAATATATTTTAACGTACTACCAATTAATAAATCTATTTTTTTCAAATGATCAACTAATAATTTCAAATCAACTGAGGTGTTTGGTAATTCAGTGGTTTGAGAATCTTCTTCATCAAAAACTGCATTTGAAGCATATGATAAAACTGAATTTTCCGCAACGTCAAATGAAAGTTTGTTGCTAATTGGTGTGAATAAATAAGAACTTGATTTATCTAATTTCAAAGTAGCAGCAGTAGCACCAGAAGCACCAACTGGAGATGCAATATAAGTATTTATAGTTGGAATTGAGGCTAATTCACCTTCTTCATTATTATTAGATGACAAAGTTAGATGAATGGCTGGATGAGGATAAGTACCATCAGCACTTCTTGAATAGAAATCATGAACTAGAGCAGTGAAAGAATCAACAGTTGGATTACTTGAAAACCAACCAAGAATAACATCTTTTGGATTTGCTTTTTTATGTAATTGATATAATGATCTATGATGATATTCTTCAATGGTGACTTCATCACCTTCTTCATGGTGTGGCACTATATAAGCATCTTTGATTTCAATCTCTGAACCATCATCTGAACGAGTACCTAGTAAAGTACCAATGACTCTATTACCATCTTCAGAACGTAATACAAATTCTAATAGTTGAAATAAAGCTGGTGATTGAACTGTGACAGTGATTGGAGCGGTTGATAAAGAGCCAAACGCGTTGGTGAGGTTTGGTCTCACGATGTGTAAGCTTTGAGACATTATACTGATATGAGTCAAGAACACAGTTCACCTATCTTAAAACTTATAATTCAAGATAAAAGTGATTATTCACGTATATAGTCTTAATGATTTCGTTGATGTTTGATTTTTTTCACAGAATTTTTTTTTTGTTAGAGCAGCTTTGACTTCCCAAAATGGAAATAAAAGTGCATTTAGAGAAGAATTTTGAGCTTGTTCCACCATAAATCAAGTTTTTGGACTAAATTACAGGGTAAAAATGGGTTTCAAATAAAATTAATGTGCAAAAATTAGCTTAAATACCATTTACCGACCATTTACATCCAAATTGCTTTGAACAGTTAGCTTATTATCAGCTCAATTTGTCTCCATAGCTCGGATCTCCGCAGTGTTAATTCCGCAGATTCAATGTTGCGAATAATAACAAAAGTTGGAAATTATCAACACACTTTGCCTTTAAACACATTTTTGAAAGATATCAAAAGAGAAAACCTTGCAGAATGTTCAGGAATCTAATACAGAGGAGGCTCACGCATTCAGGTACTGCTCCGTTGAGGAAACCACAGTCCTCTAAACTGCTTAGGTTCTCACTTTACGGAACGGGTATCTTGACCACCGGTTATCTATTTGACAGATACCTTTATGAATCAACGGGTGCTAGAACAGTGAAATCCTTTTATGTGTTGATCAGAATAGGATTGGACTATAAGCTTTTCTTCAATGAAAATAACGACATTGCTGCTCTACATGAACGAAATGCTGATCGATTATACAATTTGCTTAATGATAATAAGGGTCTTTATATCAAATTGGGTCAAAATATTGCAAATCAAGCTACAATATTCCCCAAGGCATTTCAAGATAAGTTTTCCAAGCTATATGATTCAGCGGAACAAGATCCATGGGATAAAGTAGAAGATATATTAAAAGCTGAGCTAGGTCAAGATTATGGATCGCACTTCAATTATATTGATAAAAAGCCAATTGCAAGTGCAAGTATCGCACAGGTCCACAAGGCGCAATTGAAAAGCGGTGAAGAAGTGGCATTGAAAGTACAGCACTACTATATTTCTAAACAGATTGATGCAGATTTGTTAACCTATAGATTGTTTACTAGGATATATGAATACTTTTTTGAGATCCCAGTTTCTTTCACATCAAATTATATATCTGAACATTTGAAAGAAGAAGTTGATTTCACCAAAGAATTGGACAATAGTAACAGAATTTCAGCTCTCATTGCACAAGACGATTATCTCTATAATAAGATTCATGTTCCAAAGAATTTTGAAAATTTGTCCACCAAAAGAATCCTCACTGCCGAATGGTGTGGAGGTGTTCCATTGATATACTTTGATAAGTTGAAAGGACAGTATAATACAAAGAAAATTATGAAGTACTATCTTGAGTTGTTTTCCAAAATGATTTTCCAATGGGGGTTTGTTCATTCAGATCCACACCCAGGAAATTTGCTAGTGAGATATAACAAATCAACAAAAGTACAAGAACTAGTATTGTTAGATCATGGACTATATGTTGAGTTTCCAGAAACACTAAGACATCAATATTGTGCATTATGGAAAAGTTTGTTTGAATTAAATGATAAAGAATTGAAAAAAGTTGCAACTAGTTGGGGAATTGGATCTGATCAATCAGATATGTTTGCAAGTTTTTCCTTATTAAAGCCGTATCACAAGACCAGGGAGAATATATCAAAGATGTCTAACTTTGAAAGACAAGAGTTTATGAAGGAAAATTTCAAGAATTTTTTCAAAGAAACTGAAAAATTCCCATTAGAGTTAATCTTCCTCGGTAGATCAATGAGGATGATTCAACTATTAAATCAAAAGTATAAAGCACCGGTAAATAGAATCAATTTGTTCACAAAAGAAGCTGTGAAAGGTTACTACTTGAATGAACCAAACGTTAAGAATCCAACTTTTTGGCATAAATTAGAGAGAACGTTAAGATATTCAATCTTTGTTTTGATACTAACAATTTCTGATATAACCTTTTACACTTCAAAAGCTGGTCAATACTTGTTTGGGTCAAAGAACGTGGAGGATTTATTACAAGAACAAATGTTCAAACAAATGAAGGAAATGGGGATTGAAAACCCACAGGACATAGATTTATTCAGTGGATAAAAGGGCTGATTACAGAGATTGATTATACATATATACATAGATCTTGTTAGAGAGATAGAAAATGATGAATTAATGATCTAGAAGTTGTAGATTTGTGTAACTCGAGTAAGTACGGGAAATTTCTTTTTTCACATTTGAAGCTGCCCTGAGATTATAATCATCAGCATTAGGTCCAGTCTTCAGAGATCAGAGCATAAGCTGTGGTAAGTCTTTAAATCATTAAAACTTTGAATTAAAATGATCGAAATCAGATGTTGTTCATCGGTTTCTTGAATGCACAGATTACATCATGGACGTAATCTATTCGAGCTTCAGCAGTTAGAAGACACAGAATTGACTCAGACCTTTTAATTCAATTCACTGCAAAGTCAGCGTTTCCGATGAACATTAGTTTCCCAATATAATTCATATTGTGATTACTCATCAATGACATAATGAGTGTGCTGGAAATGGAATAATGTCAACTTGCAGCCAAATTTGATAGTAGAAACGAGAAAAAATAGTGAGACACTATAAACCCACAGCTCAGCTACCCACAACCCACTTAGAATATGCATTCAATGGGTAGTTCTACCATCAAAATCCATGTTGAAGTGTTGAAATGTTCAAAGCGCATCGAATTCGCGCGATGAGATGAGTCCGGGCAACACGCCAAATTTTTTTATTATATGAATTTTTTTTCTGTATAAGCGCTACAATTAAACATTTAGAAGATCAACTACTACTTGAACAGCTCAGAGTTATAAGGAACTCTGGTATAAAGGATACTATAATCATGAGTCTCAAAACCACTTATTCCAACCAGGAACTAACACCTTTCTACATGGGAGGTGCTCTAGCCACATTATCTTCAGATGGTTCAATCTTAGCTACTGCAGTGCTTGAAGATATAGTTATAACAAATTTAACAACCAACGAGATTCAAGAGAAACTGGAAGGTGATGGTGAATTGATCACCTCTTTGACACTAACCCCAGATGGGAAATACCTTGCTGTGATATCACAATCTCAACAATTACGTATATACAATCTTCATGAATCAAAATTCATCAAAAGTTTAAAATTATCATCTCCAGTTTATGTATCATGTTGTGATGAAACTTCCACATTATTTGCCCTTGGTGGTTCTGACGGTGTTGTCCAAGTTCTTGATATTGAAAATGGTTACATCACACATTCTTTTAAAGGTCATGGTAGTACCATATCTGCTTTAAAATTCCATGGTGAATTAAATTCTAAAAATTGGAAGTTAGCTTCTGGTGATACAACAGGTATGGTTAAAATATGGGATCTTGTTAAACGTAAGAACATTACAACTTTGAATGAACATAATAATGCTGTCCGTGGATTAGATTTTGATGTGGATGGTGAATTTTTCATAAGTGGTGGTCGTGATGATGTCTTATTAATTTTTGATACAAAATATTGGAAATTAAGAAAAACAATACCGACGAAACAACAAATTGAAAGTTCAGGCTTCTTAAACAAAGATCTAGCTTTCAGTTGTGGTGGTGATGCAGTTTTCAAGGTTTGGGATTTATCGACAAATTCTTTATATGCTCAAACTTCTCAACCAATTGAAGAATTATTAATTAGTGGTGTTTTGAAAACAGATTCTGAATTATTATATTTGGTACTTTCTGATCAAACAATATTTGAAATTGATACAAATTTAATTGAAAAAGATGAAACTATTGAAATTTCTAAAATAATTGCAGGTAATCATGGTACTATTGCAGATATGAGATTTGTTGGACCAAATAAAAATTTGATTGCTTTAGCTACAAATTCACCAGGTTTAAGAATTATAGATCCAATGGGTGCCCCATTAGAAGTTAAAATATTAGAAGGTCATACTGATTTACTAAATGCATTAGATGCTTCATTGGATGGGAAATGGATTGCAACTGCAAGTAAAGATAATGAAGCGAGATTATGGAAATTTAATGAAGATTCTGAAGAATGGGATATATATGCAATTTTCAAAGGTCATGTTGGTAGTGTTAGCTGTGTTGGTCTTTCAAGAAGTGAGGAAATTCCAAAATTTATAATCACTGCATCAAGTGATTTAACAATCAAAAAATGGAAAATTCCATCTCCAAAAAATTGGAATGGTGAAACTCATATTATTAAAGCATCTGAATATACAAGACGTGCACATGAAAAAGATATAAATGCTCTTGATGTTGCACCAAATGATGAATTCTTTGCTACTGCAAGTTATGATAAAACTGGTAAAGTATGGGATTTAGAAACTGGTGAAACAATTGGTATATTAAAAGGTCATAAACGTGGGTTATGGGATATAAAATTTTGTACCTATGATAAAATTTTGGCTACGGCTTCAGGTGATAAATCTATAAAGATATGGTCATTACAAGATTTTAGTTGTACAAAAACTTTTGAAGGTCATACAAATTCCGTTCAAAGAGTTGAATTTATGAATGAAGCTAAACAAATTATATCAAGTGGTGCAGATGGTTTAATTAAAATCTGGGATAATTCAACAGGAGAATGTGTTAAAACTTTAGACAATCATGCAAATAGAATTTGGGCATTAATTGTTAAAAATAATGGTGATGAATTTGTTAGTGCAGATGCTGATGGTGTTTTCAATTTTTGGGTTGATAATAGTGAAGAGTTATATGAAGCTGAGGCTGAAGCAAATAGATTAAAAGTTGAACAAGAACAATCTTTACAAAATTATATTAATGATCGTAAATGGGGTGAAGCATTTTTATTAGCATTAACTTTAGATCATCCAATGAGATTATATAATGTTCTAAAATCATCAATTTCATCAAATCCTTCCAAGGATTATATCCTAGGTGAAGAATTAGATCAAGTTATAAGTACATTAAATTCAGATCAAATTTTATTATTATTCAAGAGAATTAGAACATGGAATGTTAATGCTAAATTTTTCCAAGTTTGTCAAAAATTAATTAAAATCATATTAATCAAATTCCCTGTGGAGAAATTAATTGAAATTCCTGGATTAGTTCCAATAGTGGAAAGTATTATACCATATAATGAAAGACATTATGAAAGAATTGACGGTTTAGTTGAACAAAGTTTTATATTGGACTATTCAATTCAAGAGATGGATAAACTGGTTTAGAGTCGTGTTTATATAAAAGCATAGTTACTGCATTTGTACTAAAAATGGATATGTAGATATGTCATAACTTATCGTTGTTTTTAAAGGTCGCTTTTAAATTGTATCTACAATCGCCGGGAGATACTCCTTAACATTTATTATTAAAGATGTTCATCTTCAACCAATTGTCTGATCGGACATCAATGTAGATTCGGCAATATTCAAATTGTTGACACTTTACTTATTTATAAAAATGAATTCGGGTCTTATAAGTGGAAAACCAATTTGTTGAGATTTAATATCGTCTTTCATGCACCTGTCTTCTAACAGACTGTAGACTTGAATTGTTTCTAGTACTATTCAATGATGATAAAGGCTCCAAACAAATATGACGCGTGATGAAGGATTGTGCATAAAGTATAGTTTGGAATCTAGTATGTTGCGGTACGTAAGAAATAACTAGTTATTAACCTGCAAAACATAGTTCAACTTACAGGAATTCTCATAAATCAAATTGGAAAACAACGAGATAACATTGGAATGTTTCCATTAAAGTTTGGATTAACATAAGATTCAGCTCCAGCAATAGGAACTAGATCCAAAATAGTAAAAGCTAATTATCTTATTTACTCAGCTTGAGTTTAATGAATTGTCTGGAAACCTCTTTCAATAACACTTTTTGTGTCAAGTTGTAAGATCCGATGGGAAATTTTTGGCCCTAAC
>JAKTWW010000354.1:0-13447 GCA_030582255.1 Hansenula subpelliculosa
CGTCAGCTGTTGACCCTTCTGTATTTGATGGACCAGTGATAATAAAACTCTCATCAGAACTAGCAGTTAGCTTCACTTTATCAGATTCTTGGGCAGTATTCTTTGGATCAACACCAGTTTTACTGTTTTCACGCTCTGGTGATAGCTCGTTCAAATTCAAACTCATTTGGGAATTGTTGATATATTTTTTTTTATCCAAATCATAAACGGTAATATGGTTTAGTTCTTGATTTAAGTCACTTCTACCACCAGTAATGACCAGGGCCGGGTGTATTTTGCTATCTTCAGGCGACACATAGTCTACTTTCAGCAAACTCAAATCATATCGATTAACAGCACCTGACCGTGAACCATTATCAATACATATCCACTCATTTTTATCAATGTTGAACTCCCAAAGATCGTTAGTTGGTACCAATTGAGATTCTTCTTCATCGACAACCAGACCACCAAATAAATATATCGAGCTATCATGGAACGCAATCGAATGATATAGTCTTGGTTTTGGTCTGACTTTCTCAGCTTCTAATGAAACTCTAGCCCATCTTCTTGTAATTATATTCAGGTAAAACATTTCATTTGATATCAATTTGTTCCAGTCCTTTTCCTCCAACTCTTCAAGTTTCAGTTCAATTTCGGGTATCGTAACCTTTGGCAATTGGAACCCTGTAATCAAACCACCATGAACAACAATTGTTGAGTTTGTATATGTCGAAGCTGCACCTGTTCTTATTGTCAAATTTAAACGATCATCATCAGACCGTTCAGGTAATGTAACGGTGTACGCGGTACTTTCAGAGGGCAATAATGGAGCCATTATGAAATACCTGACGTGGACAGCTGCTTTTCTCCTGAACCTTGGCTAGTGAATATAATTGGCGTTAAGTCTAACTCTTGAAACACCAAAAGAGTTCTTTGTTTTCAAATGAACTGTCTTTTTTTTTTTCGTCCTTAGAATCCACTTGAGAATGCTGACAACAACGAGAAAAGGTTGGAAATCCGAACACCAAGCTCCAAGGCGTAAGCTGACTCAGCGCTGACGGCATATTCTCGGAGTTAATCCAAAAGTACGAGCGGAGATAAGCAGACTAACAATAGAAGCTATAACCTCTTATCGTGGTTGTTATATTTCGTGTGTTAAAAGATAAGCTACAAAGCTTGATGTCTTTTGGAGTGAGATACTTACTAACATATGATGCAAAAGAGGCTCTGTAGGATACAGACATTAATTAAAGATAACTGAAAAACTCGCTTTCGAATCTACATTTCATTTCCAGCTAAAGCCATCTCAATATTCACAACAAGGTTAACCAAATCATGTGTAAATCATGCAGTAATTTATGCAACAGCCAAAATTAGTTTTTAAACCGCTTGTGTATCAGATCTAGTGAAACATTTACACAATCATAGTTCTGTGTTTGGCAAAAAACGGGAACACAACGTTTGGTCCACACCAATTATGATCAACTACTTGATCGTGCAAGTAATTGTAAGTGATTGGTCAGCTAACGACTCTTCTCACTGTCCCTTTGGTTGAAGTTTGGTTCAGAAAACAAATTACTGTACATCGTGTGTCAGTGATGTACTGGGCTCGCTTGGGTTTAATGTACAAGCAAGCTGTCGTTTTAATGGTGAATTATATATAATATGCTGCGCAGTCCTCTTAATAATTTTCAATGTCGTAAGCAGTTTAACGCTAAATCCGAAATATTATAATCATATTACCATAATCATACTAATTATTTGTGGCCGTAAGCTATACAAGTCTAATTGCTGAAACCACAAGATAGATTAATTCTTATCCTACGTGGACACTCTGGCTATGGTACTTCAAATTATAAATAAATCTGTACCACAAATAACTCCAAAGTCAAAGAAGCACAATTCTCCAAATACGCTAAATGAAATCTGCACTCCTCAATTGAGTAGCCAGATCCAACGCAAGAAAAAATTTCGCGACAGGTTTTTCCCAACATCGAGCATAACTTGAGTTCAAACAACACTAACGTTATCTTTTGTACACAACAAAGTTAAGAGCTGCTTTGAAGCATCTTGGATACTGTACTTCTAGCCATGATAGCTGATGAATCTCGCATGAAACTATAGCTTGGCTTTGGTATGCGGACCATCCTCCACTGTGTTTCGAAGCTCACCAGTTTGGAAATCAAGATCATGTATATATTCCAGCACGTTTTCCCCACGAAAGCGGATATTTCAAAGTTCACAACCTGTTCAATGATAAACAACCTTCAAAAAATCACGAGAACATCACCGACATCTGAAGGGACACTGTGGGTCTGAAGAGAGCTGGGTCTTATCAAAAGCTTACTGAAGAATAGCTAAATGCTGTTCTCGATTTACTTCAAGTTTCAACGCGGTTTTGAGATCTGTGGTAAAATTATAACGTTTAGCGGCTTTTCAAAAAGAAAACGCACGAGAAAAGTCAGATACCCCTGGCAAATATTTATAATATTAGTATCGATGCGATGGTATTATCATTAATTCAGTTGGCTTCCATAATTATAGAACTTTGCTCGCCAACAAGAAGAAGAAATAGTGTCTCAAGATTCAAACTACAAAAAAGATTGAGCTATGTCTCGGTTCAGACTGAAAATTTAATCAGATCCAGTGCATTAACTGACTAATAATGACCATGTGTCTACTTTATACATCGTACGTGATCCACTTTCATAACATATACACAACCACAAATACATTTTGAAGCTTTTTGTTTACTGATTACACCTTTCGATGTGGTTACTAAGGAAATTCAATTACCCACGTTGTCGAAATACACAAATGCAGTTTCACAAAACCAGATGTTATATAAGACCAAAAGAGTCACTCAAAATGGGCCTGGCTATATTATTAAATGAGGTGTCTAACAGTTGAAAGACCCTTGAAAATGTTATTAAACTTCTATTTATTATTAGTCTTCTCACAATCTTTAGTTGTCAATGCTGGTATAATTGAGCATGTTCAACTGGAAAAAAGACAAACACAAGCCGACGGTAGGGGTCTAACCAAAGAAGTTGATGTATTTTTCGGTACAGAGGGTGGTGGAAATGTATTCCCTGGTGCTGCTAGGCCTTTTGGTATGGTTAAGATGGGTATTGATGTCCAAGGGTCCGCTCATGGAAATGCATATTCAGGTTACGCCAATGATGGTCATATTACGGGTATTTCAATGATGCATGAAAGCGGTACAGGTGGTGCACCGCAATATGGTGTCGTTTCTCAATTACCTTTAGTTGGAGATGTTGATGTTCGTGTTGATAATTCACAAAGTAGACTTCATAATAAAGCAGATGAGGCTCTTATTGGCCTTTATAAGACACATTTACACAATGGAGTTAACGTTACTTTTGCTGCGGCAGAGAGATCTGGTGTTTATGAATATGATTTCCCAATTGGATCCACCCCAAATATTGTCGTCAATGCAAGTCACCATCTAACAGCACCTGCACGACCATGGTGGACTCAATATCTTGTGAATTGTTCCATTCAAGCAAGTCGTGATTTGAAAAGTTATACTGGACAAAGTACAATCAAAGGTGGCTGGGGTGAACAAGGCCCATGGACTATTCACTTTTATGGTGAGTTTGAAAATTTGCCTGAACATGTTACTTCTTTCAAAAATACTTCGTTTACTAATGGGGATTTGAGTGCATCCACTACGAACCAAGACGAAGCTGCTGGTTTGATTTTTAAGTTCAAGTCAGGTACACATGTCAAAAGTAGAGTTGGTATTTCATTCATTTCTACTCAAGAGGCTGAACGAAACTTAAGGAATGATTTTCAACGTTATTCCTATAATTCTGAGCAAGTTGCTCATGATACTCAAGATTTATGGAACAGAGATGTATTTGATAAAGTTGAGGTATCTAAGGAGAATAGTACTTTGGTTGGATTGATTTATACTACATTATATGGTACTCATCTTTTACCATCAAATCGCACAGGAGAGAATCCAAAATGGAATTCTGGTGAGCCATATTATGATGACTGGTTTACAATTTGGGATACTTTTAGAAGTACGATGCCGTTATTTAACATGATCCAAACTGATAGGTCCAGTGAAATGATTAGAAGTTTGATCGATATTTATAAGCATGACGGCTATACTCCAGATGGTAGAAGTGCAAATCAAAATGGACGTACACAAGGTGGAAGTAATTCTGATATTATTTTTGGTGATGCTTATGTTAAAGGAATCAAGGGGATCAATTGGAATGATGGATATGCTGCAATGGTTAAAAATGCAGAAATAACACCACCATATGTTTTTGATAGCTTCTCAGCAGATGCAAGTACGAAAGAGGGTCGAGGTGGATTGTCTGATTGGAAATCTAAAGGTTACATTTCTCGTAATTTTAATCGTTCAGTTACAAGAACGGTTGAATATTCTTATGATGATTATGCTTTATCAGTTGTGGCCAAAGGTTTAGGTCGTAATGATGATCATGATAAATATTTGAGAAGGTCAGCTGGCTGGCAAAATCTTTGGAATCCCAATGCTACAGCTCATGGTAAATCATACAGAGGATTTATTCAACCAAAGAATGGTGACGGTAACTGGGCTGGCCATAACTATAATCCATTATCATGTGGTGATTGTTATTGGAGTGATGATGAATATGAAGGTAAACCTGTTGAATATGGCTGGGCTGTTCCACATGATTTACAAACATTGATAAGATTTATTGGGGATAATGATACTGTCATCAGACGTTTGGATGATATGTTTGGATTACATGGTGATGGTTATGCAGATATTGGGAACGAACCTAGTTTTTTGACACCTTATTTATACAATTACGTCAATGCTCAACATAAAACCACAGAAACGTTAAGATACCTTGTCAATAACAAATTCTCCATCGGACCAAGAGCTTTACCAGGGAATTCAGATGCAGGTGCAATGCAAAGCTGGTTATTTTTTGCCTTGATTGGTTTGTACCCTGTTTCCTCAACTACAACATATTTGTTGAGTGCTCCATTCTTAGAGAAGATTACATTAACAGTTGGTGATGGTAAAAAGCTAGAGATATCTACTGAAAACTTATCTCAAACAAATCATTATGTCCAAGGTGTAGAAGTTAACGGTCAATCGTGGAATAAGAATTGGGTTACTCACGATGATATTATCTCTAATGGTGGATCCATCAAATTCAAGATGGGAAGTTCTGCAGTTAAATGGGAAACAGGACCAGCACCTCCAAGTCCAGGTCATTATGATTTGAACTTAATTTAGTTAGAGGTTAACTAGCAATCACTCAAATGCACATTACATTTTATTATAATACTCCATGTAAAATTTAGTTTAGTCAAGCTTCAATATGCCAGATTGAATTTGGGGCAATACATGTAGATGAGTTTCCAGCTTCTAAAACCACAGATTCAAACCAAGTAATTGATTGTTACGGGACTGTCAAAGTTAAAACCCTAGCTATTCATCCAGATTGTACAACCCGTAGTCTGAATGAATGGCGCAATCAAACGGCTATTCATAGTTGGAAGCTCATCTCTGTTAGTTGAGGAAGAACTTAATTTCCTGATTAGGATAATTAATAACCTGTTTTGTTTTCGCGGTCATCCGTATTAGGAAAGCAATGTTTACAATTTGGTTCGCTCTTTAGGTAAGAGCCACAACACTAGTTGGTGTTTGGATTTTTGCTGTTTCCAAGGCAATTTCATTCCAATGGTTTAAAAATGATATATAGAATGAATGCTGCCTAAGGATCAACAATTGAAAGCTTCATCTGACTTGAAAATTGTTTAAAGGGTAATATAATTTGAAAGGTATCAATTGAATCCCTCTCATTACATTAATCAAACAAACAATTGTCACAATGCCATCCATCTCAGATGAGACGCAGGCGTCAGCCAAATCGCTGTCGTCTTTTAGACAATCTGTGGGTTCTATAAGCAAAAAGAATAAATGGGTGTCACCATTTAGACAGCAACAAAGTACTGAGTCCTCAGATGCTACACAATCAGAAAACCATGTCAAATCAGAATCGAACGATGCTGCTGTTCCAGCTACCAAGAAGCAAAAAGTTGATGAAGATAAATCTTCAGTTGACAGAACTATTAATCCTAAAGATTTAGAAAAAAGATTGGGAGATTTATCAAAGACTGCTGAGACTTCAACAAATAAAAAAATTAAACCGGAAGATAGAATGGTAGACTTAGGTGGTGGCCTAAAAATGAGTCAAGCTGCTATTGATAAAATTGCTAGAGAAAGACTTGGTAAAGATCTTGATAAAATTAATGAAAAGGCTTCAGCTCAACAAAAATTGAAAGAATTGAAACACCAAAAGAAGCTAGAGTTACAAGCTTTAAAAGATCAAAATAAAGTCAATTCTAAATTTGCTAAGTTTAAAAAGAAGTTGGACTTGGAAAAGAAGAATATTCAATCTGAGCATGAGAAGAAAGTTCAAGAAATCGAAGCTACAATTGCATCATTAGATAAAGAAATCAAAGACTTTGACAAGAAAACTAAAGCTGAAGTTGAGCAAGCTGCCAAAGATGCAGAAATAGAAAAGCAAAATGCTGATAAAAAGCTAGTTGAAGACAAAGAAAAAACTTCCAAAGAAGCTGCTGATCTAGAAAAAGAACATCTACAATCTATTCATGATCATCAAATCAATCAAAAAAAGACAGAGATTGCTTCAAGAGTTCTACATGCTAAACAAAGTCAATATGAATTGGAGCTGGAACTTTTAGAATTAAAACTTGCTCAAAGTAACAGAGAGTTGACAAAACAAAAGGAACAAAACTCTTCTCATTTTGCCATCAAGGAAGATTTAGAAGCTAAGATTGCCACTACTAAACAAGCAATCGCGGAAAATACTGCCAAAATTGAGAAATCTGAAACAACACAACTTGAATCTGCTAAAAGCTTGAAGTCCGCTGAAGGTGAATTAGAGTCTTCTAAAGAGACTGTTGAATCATTAAGAGCTCAATTAGCTGAATTAAAAGCGGACAAAATTGCTAGAGATCAAAGATTACAAAAAGCTATTGCTGAAAAGAAAATCCATGATGAAGAACAAGAAAAATTACGCAAAGAAGCGGAAGAAAAAACTAGACTAGCAGAAGAAGAAAGACGTCGTGAAAAAGAGGAAGAGGAAAAACGTCAAGCTGAAAAAGCTGAGAAGCTACGTCTTGAAGAAGAACAAAGAAAGCGTCAAGAAGCTGAACAAAAACGTTTGGATGAAGAAGAAAGACAACGTAAATTAGCCCAAGAAGAAAAGGCTCGTAAAGAAAAGGAAGAAAAATTACGTCTTGAAGCTCAAGAAAAACAAAGACAAAATGAACTTGCCGTTGCTTCTTTTGATGATGACATAACCTCTAGAAAACAAGGTCTAGATAAAGAGATTGAAGCTAAGAAATCCTCAAATGCTGGTGCTGATGAACTTGCTTTGCTTGAATTAGAAAGAAAACATTTGAATGGTTGGACTTTTGAAAACAAAGACAGTAAAGCCAAAGAATTAGATTCTTTAATCGCATCGACAAAGAAAAATCAAGAATCTAAAGCTAATGCTGCTGAAGAAGAAGCCAAGAAGAAAGCTGCTTTTGCTGAAAACGAAAAGAAGAAGAGATTTGAATTAGCTGCTGAGGAGGAAAAGAGAAAAGCTGCTCTTGCTGAAAAGGAAGCTAGTAACAATAAATCTGTCTCTTCTTCTGCTTTAGGTGCTACTGCTGTCGCTGCTGGTACTGGTGTCACCGCTTCTGATTCTACTCCGAAATCCACTGCTGCTGCTACTTCCGAAGCGCCAGTTACTAATAAGACTGTGCCAGCTTCTTCTGTTCCTGTTGCTAAATCCAAAACTCCTGCCAGAAAATCAAATAGTACAGCTTCTAAAGAAACTTCTGCTGCTTCTTCCGTTGAAGGTAAATCCAAGAGAAGTTCATTCTTTGGTAGTTTATTCAAAAAGAAGAGTAAAGATGGTAAATCGACATCTCCGGAACGTCAAGACAAGAAGAGAAAGAGTAGTGGGGCCTTAGGTGCCGCTGAAAGCACTGCTGTTGGTGCTGGTGTTGTTGCTAGTGCCGGTGCTGTTGGTGCCTCTTCTGGTGCCACCAAAGCTGCGTCTTCTGCCCCAGGTGGTCCAACAGCCACTTCAAATGATGCTACCGTTGTTCCAGTTTCTAACACCACTGATGCTACTACTGATGCCACAACTACTACAGAACCTACTGATGTTGTCGGTTCCACTGACGCTGTCAAAGATGAAATTCCAAAACAATCTACTGATGCTGCTTTACCAACAGAAGAAAGAGCTGCTGCGGTTCCTGAACCAAGCACTCATGCTGAACCGGTTTCTGCACAAAAGACTACTGAGTTAGCTGAAAACCCATCTATTGTTCAAAAAAGCACACCAGCTACTACTGGTGAATTATCTAAGGAAACCCCTTCAGGTGCTCAAATTGAAGATGGCCATAAATTTGGTGGCTCTGATATTGAAAATGTCACTGGTTCCGAATTCCAAACATCGGTTGTTAGAAATGGTTTGGATCCTATTTTAGCTGTTAAAGCTTCTGATCCAAACATTAGTTTAGAAGAAATTTCTTTGGAACAAGCCAAACATGAAAAAGACGTTTTAGCGGTTGTTGCTGGTCATGATTCTACTTTAGAAGAAGTTAAGAAATCCCAACTTTACGCCGCACAAAAACAAGCTGAATCACAAGCTCCACAATCCCAAGGTTCCGATACTCTTTTCGATCAATCAAGAGGTCCTGATACTGCTCCAACTACTGCTGGATACACTGAAAATTCTAGAGGTGAAATTTCTGAATCAGAAGCTGCTGGTATTGCTGCTGCTACAGGTGCTGCCGGTGCTGGTTATGCATTAGGCCAACATGTTTCTGAACAAAAAAATTCATCAGATGAGGTTGAAGGGTCTGGTGTTCCGCTAGCCTCTGAAGTTGAACCAGAGCATGGTGCTGCTATTGAACCAGTCCCAACCAAGAACGATACAGTTGGTGAAGCTGCTAATCAAACTGCCCCTCTAGCAGCCACAATGCAAGTCCCACAAACTGGCTTAGAAAAGAATGCTGAAACACATAAGACTCCATTTAACGAAAGTAAAGATGTTGAGCCAGCTTCTACTTCTATTGCAAAAGATCAACCAAAGAGTACTTCATCTGCTGCTCCATTGGCTGGTGTGGCTTCTGGTTCAAATTACGATAAATCTGCTGGCTCTCAAACTAATGCTCCATTGAACAAAGGTGAATATGTCGAGCCAACACCTGTTGCCATTCCAGAAGAGCAAAAATTCAAAGCTGGTGAGGACTTTAGCGCTCCTAAACCAAATAATATAGTTGAGCAATCCAAACCAGCTGAACCAGCTGAACCAACTGAATCTAGCTCTAAATCAGACAAAGCCTTTGGTGCTGCTGTTGGTGCTGCTACTGCAGGTTCGTTAGGTGCTGCTGCAATCTCAAATGATGAATCTAGAGAGAAGAAAATACCAAAATCTGCTCAACCTTTAGCTGATTCAAGTGCACCAAAAGTTGTGAAGGCTTCAGAACCACATAAGCTTCCACCTGTCTCGCGTGAAGAACCATCTGCTACTACTGAAACCTCTTTGGATCCTCCATCTTCACACCAAGCCCAAGACTTGAGTACAACTGATGATTATAACACTTCTCGTGAAGCTACTCCAGAACCAGCTGCTATTTTGGGAGGTGCTACTACTTCTTCAGCTGCTACACCATCACCATCAAGTAAAGGTAAGAATGCGAAGAAGAACAAGAAGAAGAGAGAAGCTAAGAAGAAGAAGAAGCATACTGCTCATGCCGGTGAGTTAGAAAGCTCTCCAGAACCTGAATTTGCTCCATCAAGAAGTATTGATGCTACAACTGCATCTCCTCCTGCTGCTACACCTGCAAAGAAAGATGATAGTATCTTAGGATCTGTGGCTACCATAGGTGGTGGTGTTGCAGGTGCTTTAGCCGGTGCTGCTACTACTGTTGGTTTAAGCTCTGAAGATAAAAGGGAGGATACCAAAGATATTACAAAATCTTCTGAAAATTCCGCTTCATTACCAACTGGTAATTACAAAGAACCAGAACCGGTAGCTATTCCAGCTGACCAAAAATTCAAAGTTCAGCCAGGTGTTTCGAAAGAACCTCACAAGCCAGCGTTGGGTACTGCTAGCTCTACTTCAAAGTCAGCTCAGTCAGCATCTTTATATAAAGAACCAAAACCAGTTGAAATTCCAACAGATCAAAAATTCTCAGTTGCCCCAAATGTTTCCAAATCAACTAATGCTGTTTCAACTACTGAAGATGAAGCACCAGCTAGTGCTGAAACTGATACTTCAAAAAGTCCAGGATTTGTTGAAACTGCCGCCATTGCAGCTACAGGTGCTGCTATTACAGGTGCTGCCGTTTTTGAAGCTACTAAAGAAAAAGTTGTCAATGCTGTTGGTGGTGATTCTGAACAAAATGATTTCAAGTCCACCACTGGTGTTACTTCAAAGGATAGCGAAGCTGCTGAAAACTTGAATGAGCATAAAGATGCTGCTTCTGAGGAGGCTGATGCTGGTTATTACAGCTTAGATCCAAAGAAGGCTAGCAAGAGATTTTCTCAAAATGACACGGATGAAAAATCAGCTACTGTTGGTGAAGAACCTTCAAAAGCTGTTGATGATAAAAAGAAAGATGGTTTATTGGGTGCTGCTCCAAATGGTATGTCTTCTGATATTGCTGGTAAAGATACCGAAGGTACCAAAGATGTTAAAGATTCCAAATCTACTTTCTCAACAACTGCTGCTGATTCTACAGCTAAAGCTCCTTCAACTGCTAAAACAACAAAATCAGCACCAGTTCCTACTACTCCAAAGAAAGCACCAGCTCCTGTCGAAAAACCAAAGAGTGGTAAAAAATTTGGTTTCAAAAAATTTTGGAAATCAGATAAAAAAGATTCAAAAAAAGATGTTACACAAGATGTTAAGCCAGTTGCGGCTACTGCTACTCCAATTAAGAATTACAAAGCTGCTGCACCTTCATCTAAGCCAAAATCTGTTGCTAAAGCTGACGAATCTGCTAAAGTTGCTAAGGATTCAAAACCTGCTAAAGATTCTTCATTAAAAGAAGCTGAAATTTCAGAAATTAATCCATCAAAAGCTACGAAAGCTACCACTGGTATTGTTACTGGCGATAAAGCTGATGATTCTGCAAAATCTGTTGCTTCTGGGCCAACTACTAGAGATGTTAACACTCCATTACAAGAAGCTGAAGTCTCTGAAATTGATCCACACAAAGCCACCAAGGCTACCACTGGTATTGTTGCAGGTGATGAAGCTGAAAATGTTGAGAATTCTGCTATCGGTGAGCCAACTTTCAAAGATGGTAAAGATGCTCCTTTGCAAGAAGCTGAAGTTTCTGATATTAATCCATCGAAAGCGATGAACGCTACTACTGGTGTCGTTGCTGGTACTTTAGCCGCTACTGCTGGTACTGCGGTTGCTGTCGCTCTCCCAAAAGAAGAATCTAAAGAAGCTAGTTCAAGTACTCCAGTTACTGGTGCTGCTGATAGTTCCGACGTCAAATCTGATCAAGCAAAACAATCTAAAGATTTAATCAAGGATGATAATGACTCAGTATACTCATACCGTGAAGTTTATGTTTATGAAGAAGTTACTGATAATGAAGAAGAAGAAGAAAATAACGATGGCCTGGTTACTAAAGTTGCTAAAGCAGTTGACAATTTTGCTACCACCATAATTTAAGATAACTAATACCAAATTTCATTTACATTGTTAAGTGTTATTTTACACTTATAAGCATACTATTTTTTTAATTGACATTTTTTTAACTGACATTTCTAGTGTTCCTAATATTTTGATTTTTTCATATCCAATTCATTTTTTTTCTCAAATTCCCTTGTTCTTTTATTGATTTACTAATATAACTTTTAATAATTCTTTTTATATTGACTTGTGTCTTATACATATAATTTAATCAATGTTCTACTTAACAAAAGCTGAGTTTTGTAGCTAATGACTGGCGTCACTCAAGTAATAACACATAACCAACCTAAAGTTGCATATACTAGACCAACAGGATAGATAGCTAAGAAAATTCTTCCAGGTAATACACCACTAACTTTCAAATTCACAGTTGCAGCATAAATAGCCCATGAAACTAATAATAAATAAACAACTAGTCTTATAAAACTCCATTTAACAAATAAAGAAACAGTAGCTAAAATTACTAATGGAAACAAAGCATAACCTTGAGTTGATAAGGCACTGAAGAAAGAAATAGCACCACCTAATAATTGGATGTTTATAGCAATAATTGCAAAAGTTAACCAAACTAAAGCGAAAACACCTGAAAACACTTCAGAACTATTATTTTGTGGAGATAAATAACCCAATATTAATGCAAAAGCTAATATGAAAATCAATGGCCCCCATAAATCCCAATCTAACTTCTTTAAGTTTGAATCATCTACAGTTGTATTTTGTAAATCTTGTTCAATATCTTGTTCCAATTGATCGTAATTAATACCAATATTAATCCCTGAATTTCTAGCAGCAATGATTAAATTATGTTGTTGAACTTTTGCAAGTTTTGATAAAGAGGCGGGCCAAATAACACTAAATAATCTACGACCTATTGCACTTAGATCTCTGTGTAAAGTTTGCCAAACTGGTTCATCTAACGTATCACCACCAGAAAATTTACGTTCCTTGACTTGTTCATTATTTAAAATTGGATTCAATGAATTTGACAAATCTATATTTGGCTTTGTGAATGATGAGAAATTGAAGAATGATGATTGATTGTTAGCTTGAGATGACGATTGACCTTGGTTTGAGGAAGATTGATGTTGTTGTGCTGATGAATATTGTTTTGATGATGATTTGTTTATTGGTGTTGTGGCATCATCTGGTTCGATAAAATCTGGTTCTAAATCGAATTCATTGGCTTCATTAGGGTCAACAGACACTGGTTTCCAATCAGACATTGTAGAGGATCAATTGAGAATAGAGAAGTACCAAAAAAAAAAGAAGTGTTTAGTTATCTTGGTTTGGTTTTGGAATTATCAGAAGGAAGGCAACGGTTTTTAATCACAGTAGATTTTTCTACTAAGAGATTGTTCACATCCGATTAAAATCATCATTAAAATTCCCAAACGGCCCACCAAAATAACTAGCGCCAGAAGCGCGCACTGAGGAAAATTCAGCCGGGGATTTGAACCCTGGTGAGTTTTTTCTTCTTCAGCGTACGAGAACTCTCTAGTTCTACCGATCTGGCCACACAGGGTAAGAAACGTTTAAAACATACGCTGAAACACTAGAGCATCCGTCCCCGGACAGGGCTGCCTAACCAGTTCTAAATAAACCAGAGCCAAAACAAAAGAAGGTATAAAAGAAGATAAAAACTAGTTAGAAAAATTATATAGAAAGCATAAATAAACATTAGATCA
>JAKTWW010000356.1:0-12941 GCA_030582255.1 Hansenula subpelliculosa
GACTTTGATGATTTTGATGAGGATCATTTTGATGATGATGTTTTCTTTGTAGTAGACAGAACTGAAGCTTCGCGAGCTTCAACTGAGGGAAGACTTCTAACTTCAGGTGTAGCCCCGCGTTCCTTTTTAATGTTTTTCAATATTGCTTTAAAATCTTCATTAAAATTAAATCCTTCATTAGCCATTAATTGTTTAACTTCACTTTCCATTTCTAAATCAACAAACTCTTTAACTGCAGTTTTATCTTCTTTATGAACAAATTGTTTAACTGCTTCATTTAATCCCTCCTCGGGTAATAAAGCTAAATTAAAACTCTTTAAATATTGATTAATCAAACTTTCCACATCAACATCACTTTCTTCATTATCTTTCTTCTTACCATTAGCACCACTGTCTTCACCAGTTTCACCTATTGAAATTTTGCCATTTTTAGAAGATCTATTAAGAGTTCTATCTTTTTTGTGGAATTGTACAACGGAATTAACATTTGCAACTTTCCCTACAAATCTATTACTAAATCTTCTTGGATTTTCCACTTCATAACCACCAGAATAATCAACTCTTAGTCTGATTAAAGGTAATGGTGGTGATTCATCATCTGGGTTTTCAGCTTTATAATCTTCATTTGCATCTTTGATTAATTTTTCCACTTTTTCAATAAGAAATTGTGTAACTTGAGTCTTATATGCTAAACCTGTTCTTAATCCAGGAACAGTTGATAATGCAATTTCCAACATATGGAAAGGTCTAACAGTTTTCAATTTGATTGGTGTTAAATTATAGTTTCTTTGATTTATTGTCAAAATAAAGACTTTTTTCTCAACGGCTTCACCTTCACACAATGAAGTTGCCACTGATGAACCAGGTTGTAAAGTTTCAAATCCAGTAGCTGGATTGGGTACTGTATACGGGATACATTCATGTTCATGACCCCAAATGACTAAATCAAGAGCATTTGGTAAAAAAGTTTCAGGTAAATAACCAGTATTTGTATGAGCTGTATGATTTTGATGAACACACATTAAATTAAACCATTCATCTTCTTGAACACTTGGGAAATTAAATTTAACTTTCCCATCTCTAAAAGTCTTGAATAATCTTTCATCTCGAACACTTGCCATACCAAATAATGAAAGTTTTGTCAGACCTTTTTGTAATAATAATGGAGTTATTGTAATATCATCACTTTGAGTAACTCTACCGAAATGATTAATTAATCCACCAACACTTAATAAATCTAATGGAGATAGTAATCCCTGACCAGAAGCATCATCATGGTTCCCACTTATACTGAAAACGGGTATTGATATGTTTAAATTAGGATCTTCATAATTTACACTATTGAACCCATCATCAAATACTAATGAAGGATCACTTAATAATTCCAATTCACAAGGTCTATCACCAAAACAAGTATGTCTTAGAGTTTTCATGACATGATAAAATGATTTCTTTGTAGGCTTATTCACATGGAAAAGATCACCACATTGTAAAACCATATCAACATCATTATCTCTTGCAATATACATTATTTCTTCAAATGTTTTCCATGCATCATCACCACGAACTGGATCATTTTCATTGTACCCGACATGATTATCTGTAGTGATTAGAATCCGAAGCGTATCTGGTCCTTCATCTATATGGCCCACTTGAGGCATTTTTTTTCCAGTAAAATTGGGTTGAAGAGTAATTGATCTCTTAATAGCACGCTATAGTTCTTGATTCACGTTAAAATCGTTAGGATTTGAATACGCGAAAACGGGTCGCGAATGCGTTTTACGAAAAGTTTGTATAGATCAAAGCTTATACACTTCTTCTTTTACGAATGAATTATTAGTATGTATAGGAATATGTGAATGAAGTATTATGTGGTGTGTGTGTGATTGAATATTACCACTGTGCAGTTGATTCAAACTCCAATTTTTGTACCGGTTTCCCAAAATCCTGATATTGGAATGGTATGATTTAAACTTAAGATTAACCATTAGACATTTTGGAAACGTATGAGCCCACCATAATGGAGAACAAGGTTGTACGGTATATACACTGCTCTTGGAAGTACTGACTCCTGATTCTAATGGTCTCATGTCTTACTACCACACAGGATATATAAGTTGAGTCATCTACATTTTTATGTTTCTGAAATTAATCAGAATAGATTACTGTTCAATACCTGTTGTATCAACGATACTACGAGAACATTTTCAAAACCAAATGATTAATTAAAAAACTAGATTTCGTGAATGACTTTATCCACTCGTTCAACACACTAGATCTTTCAAATGATAGAAAACAAAAAAATCCAAAAAAAAAAAAAAAAAAAACAAAAAAAAAAAAAAAAAAAAAAACTTGTACTATTATTATAACTATTTCCCCATACAATAGAATTGAATATTCATGATTTTACATATACTTCTCTTTCTCTCCATATTATGATAAAGTGATTTAAACCAAATATCTTTTTTTTTTTAGATTATGCATATTATTATTTTTGTGTGTTTTGATGTTTTTTGATCAATGTTAAAAGACATTTTTTTCAAATTTAGTTATCTTCTGGTTTAGCAGCTTCAACAACTTGTTTGTTTCTGTGAGCTTCATCACTTAATCTTTTCTTGTTTAAGATGGTAGCAATGGTGTTGTTTTCATTATATTTGTACAAGATACCAGCACCGACAAGTAAGAAACCTGAAATACCAGCAAAATAGACAGCCCATTGGATAGCAGCTTGTTTACCTGGTTGAGCATGACCACCTAAGGCGACACGAGATCTTGAGAAGGCTCTGATAGAAGTTGGGAACATTATAGCTAATGAAATAGACGGAACTTAAATAACTAAAGTAATTAAAGTAAATTGAACTGTATATAAGCTTTCAAATATATTATTCAATTTGATTCAAATTAATCTTCAACGATTTTGGTTTTTTGCAACAAATTTTATAGGCTGCGGATAGACTTCCGTTTCGGGAAATGAAAAAGAGAAAGTTTGCGCAATAAAAGTAGGAAAGCGCCAAAAACAGAGAGTTACCCGATTGGGAAATTTTCGAGCGACTTTTTGCGCGACTTTTTCACGAAAAGTTATAACCTCCTGGAAATTTTGTATATGGAACCATCTTTTGCCGTTGAGAGAGGAAACTTATTGAGAAAACATCAATAGTTGAGTCGTTATCATCGTTATTAAAACAGTTAATACTTGTCAAGATGTCCTCTGTTGTGTCCAGATTCACAAGAACCTCTGCATTGAGACAGTTGTCTTCTATTCGTACTATTGCTTCTTTCTCATCCATTAGATCAAGTGCATTCCCATCATTATCATCTTCATTATCATCATCTCCAAGAGCACAATCAATTGTTGGATTTCAAGCTCTTAGATTCCAATCTTCATCCGCTGCAAAAGCTGCTTCTGTCCCAGAAGATGTTCGTAAACAATTAGGTCAAGAAACTCCAGCTAAAATTTATAATTATGAAGATATTAAAAATTTAGTTACAAATCCTGATCCATCAAAAATCTTGGTTGATGTTAGAGAACCAAATGAAGTTGCAGAATATGCTATTCCAAATTCTATAAACATTCCATATAAATCAACTCCTGGCGCATTAGATTTATCCCCTGAAGAATTTGAAGATGTTTTCAAATTTGAAAAACCAAGTAAAGATAAAGAATTAATCTTTTATTGTGTTGCAGGTGTTAGATCAACTGCCGCTGCTGAATTAGCCCAAATCTTTGGTTATGATAAGTTAGGTAATTACGTTGGAAGTTTAAATGATTGGAAAGCTCATGAAAATATTGATTTAAATAATAAAGATTCAATCTCTCCTGAAAATAAATAGGTTGATTAATTGAGGTTTAAATCAATATTAACGCCACTCTTTATGGTGAATGCTTTTTATGTTTTGATGCTTGTGTTTTTTTATTTTCCTACCTGTGTATATACATACATGTCTCATTAATATTACATATATAAATAACTGACCTAATTGTAAGTTTTTAAATAACTTAATTTCTTGGTCTATTAAATTCCAATTGTTTAAATTCTTTACCCAATCTTCTCTTTCTCTTTCTTTCCATAACTTTTTCTCTTTCTGATGCCTTCATATTTTCAAATTTATGTTTTTGTATAATTTTTCTTTCTTCACTCTTTTTCAAATAAAATTTATTACCATTTGTACCTTTATTTTGATCTTTATATTTTTTTAAAATTTCTTGTTGCATATCCTTATTTTTCAATGATTCTAATCTAGATTTTAAACTTTTTGATTGATATTCTAATTCTTCAATTTCACGTTGACTCATTTTATTCTTAACTTTTGGATTTTTCAACATTGATTGAATAGTTTGAATTTCATTTTGTCTGTAATCATCTAAAAATTTATAATCTTTACGAACTTTTGCTAAATCTGCTTTACCTAAAGCAGCATCAAATCTAATATCTTTATATAAAGTTTTATATTTTGGATTATCAAGACCTGGAATTTGTCTTATTTTAGATGGTTTCTTCTTCGAAGATGCTTCAGTTGGTGCATGTTTACTTTTTTTCTTATCTTTCCCTTGACTTCTACCACCATCACGTCTATCATTTGATCTACCATAATTATCTTCCTCTTCAAATAAACCTTCAGAATCTGATCCACTATCATAATCTTCTCTATCATCATCACTATCATCATATCTTGTCTCCTTCACAGCATATGGTCTTGCCTCTCTCACTTGTGTTTTCTTCCCTGAGGCCTTTCTATTTGATTTACTTTTCCCATCTTCTTGATCCATCTTATCTTGTGCATTCTTTAAGGCTCCAAATGATATTTTACCAAAATCATCATCATCATCATCATCTTGTTCAGAATCTTTTTGTTCTTCATTCCGTAGAAGATTATTTAGTTCTTCTTCCTCGTATTCATAATCATCAAACTGCGGTCTCAAATGCTTAGCCATGGCGAATCGTACGTTACTTTTTCAATATCTCTCATGTATTTAAATATATTTAACATTGTTTTGGCTTTAAATTTTTTTTTTTTTGAGAGCTCATCGTCAATTTTGAAACGGGCCACTATTACAGCGATAATTGAAATGAATTGAATAAAATGAATTACAACGATAATTAGTGATGTTAAGAAGTGTGAAAGGTTATTGGAGTGATTACTTAGAAACTAATGGTATCGTTATATAGAATATCGACTCAATTCCAGCACTTTTCAATCTACAAATGTCCAATATATACATGACTTTCTATTCCTAATATACAAACAATCCCATATACCAAATAACAACACCATCTTCTCCTCTTTTTTATATTAAAATGAACCTCCTTATTTTTCAATAGATTCTTTCACTTGTAATTGTCTTGAATGACGATCGAAAAATGAAGCAATTTCATTAATGTTACCCTTTGTTGGATCAATCTCTAAAGCTTTTTTATCCTCTGTGATAATTGTTAGTATTTGATTTTTTCTAACAATATGTTATATGTATATATCTACTCACTGAATGTAACTTTGATTAGAGGCTTGTTCTTGGATGTTGCTGTTAATAATTCATGATCTATTGAACATGAACCTTTCAATGCTGGTGGAATTTGTGCTAGAAATAATCTACTATTTTTACCTGACGAACTGTTAGTAATTGTCCATATAACATATGGTTAAAGAAACAAAGAGTCTTGATTTTTGAATAAAATCACACACATGAATTTCGATTAAACAATTTCATTCGATCTCTCCATGTCTTTAAATCTTTTGAGACTTCACTTCACATACCACCTAAATCCAACGGATTGAACTTGACAATAACTTTAGAGAAATATTTGGTAATCATTACGAGCAACTATAAAGGACCAAACAATATAAAGAACAACTCTTCGCTCGTTGGAAAATTTCAACTTCAAACGTTCCAATCCAAAAGGTTCTTGATCTTTTGAATTTCCATAATTATGAAAAAAATCATGGTTAGCGAAAAACCGCGAATTTACCCGGCGTTGAACTACAATAAATAGAATTTAAAAACATTCTTAAACGCATTTATTTTATAGGAAAAGATAGACTGGTTAGATCTATAATTCATCATGGTCAGTCTTCTTTGATTTCTTCACTTTTTCACCTTTTTGCACTTTGTTTAAATATTCTTGTTTAGCAATAACTTTATTTGTAGCTTCCTTTGTGGAATCAAATTTACTTAGGAATTTAGAAATATCTTGCTTTGTTAAAGAACCTTCATGTCTAACAGGAACGGCATCTTCACTTGAATTATCAAAGAAATACAATACAGCTTTATCACCATTTGGATCAATTTCATAAGTTTTGAAAACATTTTCCTCTCTTGGTCTTAATGGGAAATAAGCAAAATCTACAATACCCAAGAAATCAATTGCAATTGATTTTAATAATGGTGATAATTTATCCTTTCTTGTGAATACAACAACTTTTGGACGTGGATGATTTGTTTTCTGATCAAGTTTTAACCATTCATTTAATCTTTCTTCAGTTGCTATTCTTTTAACATAATTTTTTATTCTACCAACTGCAAAATCCACAATTCCCTTTGTATTTCTAGCTCCTGCATATTTCTCTGTAGCATGTCCATATTTTATTGGATCTTGTTTATTTAAATCAATTTTTGGAGGTCTAAATCCTAAAATTGTAGGATATCCTTCAATTTTATATTTGGAACAAAGATGTTTATTCTTTGAATAATCACAATTAACAGCTCCAACTTGTGCAATATCTTTCAAATGCTTTGCAGCTTTTGAATAATCTTTTTTTAAACTTTGACAATGTCCACACCATGGAGCATAAAATTCAACAACTGTTGTTTGATTTGAATTTAAGACAACTTCATCAAAATTTGAGGTGTCAAGTTCAAAAACATCAGAGTTTTGATAAAATCCACGAGCTTGGACCGATGGAAAGAGTGATAGAAATGAAAGGGCAATGATATTGGTGAGTTTCATGATACAGGGATAACAATAGTTGTTTAGATAACGGCTTTGTTGTTGTTTTCTGGTGTCGTGTAATCAAAATTCATCAATTAAAGCTTTTTTCGAGAAAACGCATCTTTTAATTTTTGGCGCAGAATCGACATTTTTTTTTTTCGAGCTGATCAAAAAGATAAAAACACGGGCAGTTTTAAAGAGAAATGTGTGGTTGGATTGTAGCTGGTGAGTGCTTAAACGTATTAAAGAGAGCTGATCGTAGCCATTTGAACTATGTTGAAAAGACGATTCGATTTGGATGACTCTTGCCCCGAGCTTATCGAAGTCCCAAGGACCAAGGACCTACATTTATGACATATATAATACATGATATTTACAATCTATAATCTTCTAATATTACTGCGATATAACCACCACTATGATCATATTTATATATCCCTGATATAATGTGTTACACATGGAACCCAATTTCTTTCATTAGCCAAATCACTTTCAGAATAATCTTGATGATAATCTTCAGCATCAAAATATTTCTTAATTTTTTCCACTACTGTAACGATTTTATTATCCCATTTTGGTTGGAACTCTTCAATGACTTCATCTATGGTTCGTAATTGTGATTCATCATGATAGAAAATAGCAGATCTATATTGTTCACCTTGGTCTTCACCTTGTGAATCCACCGTGGTTGGATCATGAACTCTAAAGAAAAATCTAACCAATTCTCTCAATATTTCTGGATTTGACTTTTCATAACTAACTTGTAACACTTCAGCATATCCGGTCTCACCAGAACATACTTGTTCATAGCTCAAACTATCCAAATCTTGAGTACCATTTGCATAACCAACTTTCAATCCATCAACACCATTGTTTAAAAATCGTTTATATAAACGTTCAGTGCCCCAAAAACAACCACCAGCGAAAGTGATGATGTCGTTTTTCGCAGAGTCGTAGACGATAGTAGGAGAAATCGTTGACATTCTTTCTTTCTCTTATGAAGAATAGCTCCTCACCAACTCTCGAATCATAAGCAAAACTTTGATTCCATTGTTAAAAACTTTTCGATGCTCATCGGCTCGCATAAAAAAAAAAAATAGAAAGTGGCCCTGACACAAAAAACGGATATTTGATGGAAATTTATACAACAACAATTCCATCAAACAATTCCATGGACATTTCCACAATTCAATACTGGTGTTGTTGAAGTTATTTTATATCAATTGGAAAGTTCAAAGATGTCCAAAGTATCACCATACCCGATCTTTGCATTCCATGTCTTGGAATCCAAATTGAATGGAGTGAAACGTACATTATCACTTGCACAAATCAAGAGCAAATTAAACTATGATTCCACAAATGATGAACCATCAGCTCCATTATTCATTACTTGGAATATCAAAGATAGACATGGAACAAAACAGCTAAGAGGTTGTATTGGCACTTTCAGTCCTATGCCAGTTGAAGAAGGAATTGCGGATTATGCACTTGTTGCGTGAGTATGGGGTTAATTCTAAGGGGTTAAATAAATTTATGATTATATATATATATTTTATTAACATTGTGAATAATATAAAGTGGTCTCGAGGATCCAAGATTTAGTCCAATTTCAAAAGCTGAGTTACCAAGGCTATCAGTAAAGTGAGTAATATTATAGATGATCTAATTAGACCGTTACTAATTGACGAGTTTAGTGTCACGTTATTACAACATTTTGAACAAGTTGAAGATCCATTAGATTGGGAGTTAGGTACTCATGGTATAAGAATCAAATTTACCAGGAATGGTAAAGTATATGGTGCTACTTTCTTACCAGATGTTGCTCCAGAACAAGGTTGGGATAAAATGGAAACTTTAACTCATCTTGTTGCAAAAGCTGGTTATCATTTGAATAGGATTGATCTTGATGATATAAAAGTTACTCGTTATCAAGGTTTAAAAAGTAAAGCTGATTATGAAGATTATATTGAATTCATGAAGTCAGGTTAATGATTTTTATGGCTAATTAGGGATCATGATTTATGATATGGTTAGGAGAAAATGCGGATATGAAGATATATAGTTAAGGAAATATATGAAATGATACATCAATCATCTTGTAAAGATATTCTACTACGATTTTTTTTACTTATTTAACACTAGTTTTATTAACTCCCCAATTTTTTTTCAATAATTTTGTGAATCAAATTAACCAAAGGACTTTGTTCATTTTCAATTTGACTATTTAATTGTAATTCAACTTGTTTTTCAATTAATTTACCAGTTAAATCAACTTCAATATTAACTAAATCTCCTAAGTTTTTCAAAGTCATTACGACATTCTTTTGTGTATGTTCAATCATTGAAATTCCAAAAATACCAACTTTATGGTCAACATGAGTTATAGTTAATGAAGTACCATCAATAGCAATAAACCCCTTTTCCACTATATAATTAATATAATCCATATTTTTAATTTGGAAAGTATAATTCAATGCATTCCCATCTTTTTCACATTTAACAATCTCAGCAGTAGTATCAACATGACCTTGAACATAATGACCCCCAAATCTAACATCACCACCAACGGCCCTTTCTAAATTAACCTTGGACCCGCTTTCCAATGCACCTAAATTAGTTCTTCTTAATGTCTCTGGTGCCAATCCAACTTTGAAACTATTTTTAGTGAATTCAGTAACGGTTAGACATGTACCATTTATTGAAATTGAATCACCTATATGGACATCTCCCAAGATTGGTGTGGCATCTGTTATTGTTAATGAAACACCATTACCACCAGATTCTGAGGTGTCTAATTCTAAGAATTCTTCAACTGTTCCTATGTGCTCTACTATCCCTGTGAACATCTTCTCAATACGTTTAAACTGGATATGTAATTGTGGGTTTGATGAGGTTTGTCTTCATTATTAATAAGAATAAAATTGATGGGATTTGATTTTTTTTCCCGAGATGCTTCAAAAAATGCTTCTTTGATTTTTTTTTGCTATGGTGAAGATTAATCAGTGGAATTGAGGCCAATGAGCGTTGATGCCCTTGGAAGTTGTAGTTATCCATATGTCTAGATGAAGAAATGAGTGATCTTGGGGCTCTTTCCAGAGTTAAGTGGACAGGTTCTCACTAAAATTTGGTGTGATATTGTTTATGTCCCACGCGATGTCCATATAAAGAAGTGTTGATAAGGAGCATAGCGTATCTTTTCCATCTGATAAGTATAAATGGGATACATTATCCTTGAAAATAGTTACAATGAATATCTACTTGGAATAAATATCAAATAATCATGACAGTTCAAACAGAAACTTGGGAAGAAATCACCAAAAAGAAGAGAGAATCCGTATTTAATCAAATCCCCCAGGAATGGATAATTGAAGTACCATCAATAACCAAAGCTCCAAACGCAAGAGATTATTTAGACAAAATTTTACCAAAAGATGAAGTCTCCATTACGAATCAATCATTATTACAACTTGGTGAGAAGATTAAAAATGGTGAATTAACATCTGTACAAGTGACTAAAGCCTTTTGTCACCGTGCTGCATTGGCTCATCAGATAATTAATTGTTGTTCAGAAATATTCTTTGATCGTGCTTTGAAAAGAGCTGCTGAACTAGATGATTTTTACAAAACTACAGGGAAAATCATGGGTCCATTACATGGTTTGCCAATTAGTTTAAAAGATCAAATTAATTTAGAAGGGTTAGATTCTGGGATTGGATTAGTTTGTAATTTAAATAAACCTAAAACTAAAGATGAAGAATCTATAATTGCAAAGATTTTATATGATGCTGGTGCTGTTTTTTATGTAAAGACTACAACTCCAATGGCAATGATGGCACCTGATACTAATTCTAATATATATGGACAAACTGTTAATGCTTTAAATAGATTATTATCAGCTGGTGGATCAAGTGGTGGTGAAAGTTCATTAATTGGTTCTAAAGGTGGATTAATTGGTTTATCTACAGATATTGGTGGAAGTATTCGTATTCCTGCTGCTTTTCAAGGTTTATTTGCTATAAGACCATGTTAAGGAAGGTTACCATATGCAAAAGTTATGAATTCAATGGCTTTTCAACCTTTAGTACCTTCAGTTATTGGACCTTCTGCTAGATATTTAGATGATTTGAAATTTTTTGTGAAAACAATAATTGATGCAAAACCATGGTTATATGATCCAAAGACTCCACCAATTCCATGGAGAAATTATAAAGTTCCTGAAAAATTATGTTTTGGTATTTTAAAACATAATGGTTATATAACTCCCCATCCTCCAGTTTCTAGAGCTATAGAATTAACTAAGACTAAATTAGAAGAATTAGGTCATGAAGTTATTGAATGGGAACATCCAATTCCAACAATGGAGATGATTAAGAATTTAAATGAAATTTTCACATCAGATGGTTATAAAGAAATTAAAGAATCATGTGCTTTAAGTGGTGAACCAATAATTCCACAATTAATGGAGAGAAGATCAGCAGGTGAAGAAATCAAAGTATCTGAACATTGGGAACAAGCAAGAAAGAAATATGAGTCACAATTAAAATATGATGAATATTGGTTAAATACTAAGGATAAAACAAGCACAGGACGTCCTGTTGATGCTTGGATTTCACCATTATGGGAATCAACTTCATATCCTGCCGGTAAGACAAAACCTTATCATTGTTCATATACTTATCCTGTGAATTATTTGGATTATAGTTCTGTTGTTGTTCCTATAACTAATGTGGATAAAAAAATTGATGTTTCCCATAATGATTTCAAACCAATGTCTGATCAAGATGTTGAAGCTTATAATGTTTATGATCCTGAATTGTTTGATGGGATGCCTGTGACTTTACAAGTTATTGCTCCAAGATATGAAGAAGAGAAAGGAATTGAATTAGCTGATGTGATCTATAAGGCCACTCATTAAACAAGTGTGTGTGTGTGTGTATTATTTACCAAGCTTAATATAACTTCTATCTAACTCTCGTATCTTCCACTTCAAAATCACCTCCTAGATGCTTTGTATCACCAACTTTAATAATTTTAAAATCATTAAAATCTTTTTTATTGAAATCTATTATTGTAACCGATGTATTATAAACAATAATATCTTTTTTAAAATTTAAAATTTTCAATATAGTTCTTATTGTACCACCATGTGAACATACTAAAATATTTTTATTTTGTTTATTCTCTTCCAATATCTTGTTAATTTGGGTTTGTATTCTATCAACTAATGCATGAGATGTTTCACCATAATCTTTATAAGATGATTTCCCATCTTTTTTAGCATATTCAATAGCTTCATCTAATTTTTTCCCTTCAATAATACCCATATGACGTTCTCTTAAATTTGAACTAAATATAATATCAACAGGTTTTATTAAATGTGTTTGAATTGTAGTCGCGGTGGCTCTACATCTTTTCAAATCACTTGAATACATAGCATCAATGGGGAACTCCTTGAATTTAGCACCAGCTAGTTCCGCTTGACTTAAACCTTCTTCATTAAGATCTGTATCTCTTACAATTGGTTAGTCATATAAGCTCTGAGATCTGGGGGGAGGAGAGGAATTAATAATTAACTTACAAATGTCCTTGTAAGATTTTGGCAATGTTGTGGTTTGTTTGACCGTGTCTCACGATAAAGACCCTTAACACGTTATCATCTTGGTTCACTTCACTCATCTTTTAGCCCAATTAAATAATCAGATAACTCTATCAATTAATCGAGCTAACAATAAATTCACAACATCATCAGTTTAAAATTGATTTAGATATTTCTTTTCGTGGCCGAAACATTTTTTTTTTTTTTTTACTTCATCTAATGTTTATTTAAGCTTTCTATATAATTTTTCTAACTAGTTTTTATCTTCTTTTATACCTTCTTTTGTTTTGGCTCTGGTTTATTTAGAACGGAACTTCCTATTTTTGTGGACTATGGTTTATCCTATTGCGGATTCCATATGCCTACATTGATTCTAATCTAACCTACCTTTTGGTATGTTGTTGATATTTCTAGTTAAT
>JAKTWW010000357.1:0-12850 GCA_030582255.1 Hansenula subpelliculosa
TTTTCTTCTCATACAATATACAATATTACGTCGGTTCAACGCGGTCTTTTACAATGCAAGAATGCTATAAAAGTATGAATGAAACCAGATTATGGCAACTTAAACAATCATTAAATAAAGAAGATGATAGCCTATTGCATAGTTTGCTACAGATTTGCCAAATTGGCTGGAATTTTCAATTGGACTTTACAATCAGTTTTGGAAAGTTTCCAAGATCCAGTAAATGAAATCAGTATTTCTAATTGGAGTTTGAATTTGACTAATCAATTATCAAATAACAATATAACGGAGCTGGAAACGAACTTGAGCAAATCACAAGCAGGAACTAGTTGATTTTGATTAACTAGATGTGTGTAAATTATCTCAGCTGTGATGAAAATTGACTTTGAGAAATCATTTGATCGTGGAAATCATACAAAATCTTGGTTGATGTACATTAGAGTAACTAATGCATTAAAGCCTATTGCGAAAACTGATTTAGTCGACTAGTCAGTGAGATGTAGTCTCTACATTATAGTTTGTTAAATTTTGGTTGATGAAGTCTCGATGATGAAAAATTTAACACATTCGCGAACTCTATAAAGTTGCAGAGTTGAGTAACAAAACATCAACAACAACATTGAATAATACATGTTTATGTCTTATTTTTATTTGGAAACATAACATTACGCTAGTTTCTAGTTTCCACAGAGAATATGACAACCCATGAGGACGGAAAACACAGACTTATATTAAAACTGTGTACACTCGAACCTCAAGATTATTTGATACCGAACATCCATTGAATGGAAACGGGAGTACACGAAGTATGATTCTGATCTTTGGATGTATGTGATATATGTGTACTTAAAAAATAATATTAATATCGTAAGTGAATACCTCTAGTGCACACCCCGCTAAGGATAATCAATTTTTCACCACTGATCAAATATCATCAAGACCACAATAAAACTTCAGAATGAAGAAAGCTGATACAGTTTCTCACTAAAGATCCGATCCCTCAACTTTCATCAAATTTGGAAATGATAAATCACTTGAACAAACTCATCAAATCATGCATTTGACCCATTGGCCAAGGGCACACGACAATTTTTGTGTCAAGTTGTTAAATTATTTATCGATTCTTTATCAAAACTTATTCATTATCAATAATTTTACTCAATACACGCGTGCTGAAATGTGCACTACTGGAATAGTTCTCTGTGCGTAAACACGGGTACACCAATACTTCGCCTGGCCTCTCCTTAATTTGTCCCCTGTTCTCCGCCTAGATATAGACAGCTCTCTGCCCAGATCCCGGCAGGTGCCGAACAACTCCCGCCTAACATTTAGCAGCACTCCGCCCAGCACTGCGTCCGCCCGTGGCCGCACCGTTTTGGTGATGATAAAATTTTCACAGTCACTAAACAGTCTCATTTGAATAATCACCACATTCACAATTAGGGTATTAGGTATTTGACACATAGACATTGGAGATCATAAAGATAGACAATATCATTGAGATTATACCATTGCCGTTACAGAATAACTATCACGACATCTACTGCTACACTACGGCTACTTCCTAGCGTTATCATTGCTATTTCATTATTCAAATTATTGTTGTTATTGCCATCCAATTATTCATCAATAACCCATCTACCCCAGATTGAAATAGTTGAATAATCAATATCCAGGATGTCTCAAGATCATCAAGATATCCCACAGGATGATGACCTGGCATTAGTGGTTCAACAAGCTATGGAAGGTTTACAAAATGATGCTTTTAATGATTCCAATTTGAATAATCCTAATGAGAATCAAAATCAAAACAATGAATTAAACGCGTCACTAGGGCAACATCAACAATCACAAAATCAAGATAATCAAGATAATGAAGCTTCACAAGATCAATTTAATGATCATGATTTCGAGAAGGAAATCCAGCGTCAATTAGAACAACAGTTTCAACAACAGGATCCACCACAATCTGAGAATATTGAGGAAAATCAAATTCAAATTACTACAAATACAGCTGATGGTGATAATAATAATAATAATGATGACGATGATTTTGCTAAAGAAGTTGAAAGACAATTGCAACAACAATTCAATCAACAAGAAGAACACCATGTGCCACAAGAACAAATACAAGAACAAAAAGAGCAACAACCAATTGATCACGCGGATTCTATTGATTCTCATATTGAAGATCAAATACGGCAACAATTGAACATTAATGATGAACAATCTCATCAAGAACAATCTGTTAAATCTCAAACAGAACCTCAACAAGTGGAACATCAAGAACATCAAGAGACTAATCATTATGAAGACGAATTACAAAAACAAATTATGGATGCCTTAGGTGAAGAACCAACTGGTGAGGAAATAAGGAATGGTGAAATTCAAGTTCAAGAAAAGGAACAACAACATCAAAAACAAATTGAAGAACAACAGCATCAGAAACAACATCAACAACATCAGGATTCATTACAAAATGATTTTGAACAGGATTTACAAAAACAAATTATGGATGTATTTGCTCAACAAGGTGAATCCCAATCTGAACCTCAACCTGAACAATCTCAACCATCGAATGAATCTAATGTTGAACAACAACAACAACAGCAACAAGTTCAAGGACAAGTTAATGCTTTGCAACAAGAAAATCAATCTCATGATGATTCTTTCTTTGAAATGGAATTACAAAATTCTATTATGCAAGCCTTTAATGATGCTGATGAAGGTGAAAAACATACTGCTAAAGAAGTTGAACAATTTAATCCACAACAACCTCAACAACCTCAACAACCTCAACAACAATCAGCACTAGCACCAGAACCTGCACCAACATCAACAGCAGCACCAGCTTTACAAGTTCCACCTCCACCACCTCCATCAGATGATCAATATGAACAAGAATTACAAAATCAAATTCTTAATGCGTTTGCAGAATCTGAACAACAATATAATCAGCAAATGGCTCAGTTACAACAGATTCAACAACAACAAATTCAATCTCAACAACAACAACATGCTCAACAACAAGCTAACTTACAACAACAGGTGCAACAACAGGTTCAACAACAATTATATCAAAATAATTTTCAACATCAAGAACAAGGTGTGCAAGTTCCACCTCAACCTGTTTATACTGATGATATTGATCCGTTTAGAGATGCTTTAGAACAATTAGTTCAAAATGTTATTGATGCACAAGTTGAACCAACAACATCAACTACTACATCAACTTCAGGTACATCAACAAATGACGATGAAGAAATTGATATGAATACAATTATGCAAAACGCAATGACAATGGCAATGGAAAACCCTAATCTTTTGTTACAAAATTTAAACTTGGGTAATAATGATACCCCACAAGATCCTTCTGGTTTAATAAATCAATTGATAAATCAAGGTAAACAACAAGTTACAACTAATAAGAAAAAATCTCCTGTTAAACCAAAAGAGAAGAAAACTACAAAGGAAAAGAAACCAAGAGCTCCAAGAAAGACTCAACCAAAGAAAAAGAAAGATGATTCAACTCCAACTCCAACTCCAACTCCAACTCCTGCTGTTTCAACTGGATTATCATCATTTCAACCATCACAACCTCTTGGTCAAATTCCACAACAAGGTCAAATTCAAACTGGTTTAATTCAATCTCAAATTTCACCACCACCACCTCCACCACCAGGCGCATTACCACCACCAGGATTAACTCAACAACAACACATTGAACAATTACAACAACAAGTTCAACAATTATCAAAACAAGTCTTATCACAACCTTTATCACCAGCTCAAGTTCAACAATTGGCTCAATTATCTCAATTATTACCTCCTCATTTACAAGGTCCTTTGGCTCAATTACAAGTTACACACCCTCCACAAACATCACAACCTCAACAACAAGAACTTCAACCACCAGTTCCACAACCAGTTCCGCAACCTGTTCAACAATCTGTTCCACAAGCTAATAAACAACCAAAACCCGCACCTGCAAAATCTATAATTGATTCAGTTAAAAATTCAACTCCATTATTGTTATTAACTAAAGATAAATCAATTGATTTACATAATGAAAGAGCTAAGCAACAACAAGCTCAACAACAAGTTCAAAAAAATTTATCAATTGCTGAAACTTTAGCAATAAGTAGATCAAATATGTCAAGTGGGAAATTTAGTTCAAAATTACAAGATTCAAAAGAGAAACCACAACAAACTACAACAGCTACTCCTCCTGCAAATATTTATCCATTTGATCAAGATAAGAATTTAGGAAATGTTGAAAATGCAATAATTATGGCAAAATCTCAAATGTTGAATAAATCTGATGATAAAAAAGATGAAGATCCAAAACCATCATCATCTCAGCCACAACAAAGGCTTCAACCAACACCTTCACAAGGTTCTTCCATTAGTCAAGTTAATAAGCCTTCAAGTCCATTCACTTCATTACCAATCGCGCCAGGTGTTCAAAGTAATACAATATTAAATAATATTGGATCATTATTACCAAATTTACCATCAAATTTAACTTCAATTATATCATCTGCTATAACAAGTGCAGTTAATTCAGGAAAATTTACATTAAATGATTCAAATACTACTACCGAACAAAATAATCAAAGGAAAAAATCAAAAGTTGTTGTTAATAGAAATGAAACTCCTGAACAACAAAAAGAAAGAATTAGATTAGAAAATAGAGAACGTAAAAAAAGATGGAGAGATGCAAATAAATTGAAAAATCAAAATAATGATTTAAGAGCAAGATTGAAAAAACGTGCTATACAATTATTTGGTGTTGAAGATACTCCTAAAAAGAAAGAATGGATTGAAGAAGAATTTGAAAAAAGGAAAAATAGAAGAATTATTAAAGCTGCAAATTTAGAAGATTTAGCTACTTTAATTAATGAAACTTTATCTAAAATTGATATTAGTTCATTAAATCAAGATTCTTTAACTTCAATTATTTCTCAATTAGTTACTTCTGCATTTAATAATGGTCAACAAGGTCAACAAGGTCAACAACAGGGTCAACAACAGGGTCAACAACAAGGACAACAAGGTGGTCCAAATGGAAATTATATTACTACAACTCAAAGAAATTTATCACCTATTTCAATTGATGATATTTCAGGGCTATCTAAGAATGTTGGACCAACATTTAAAAGCGACATACCAAGAACTCAACCTCAACAACAACATCAGCAACAACAACAACATCAGCAACAACAACAGCAACAACATCAAGTTCAGCAACAAGCTCAGACACAGGTTCAAGCTCAACAAATTGATTTATCAACAAAGTCTTCAGAGTTACAATCATCATCATCATCATCATCATCATCATCATCATCATCATCATTAATTAAATCACAAACTAGAGATTTACCAATTTCAGCACCTATTAAACGTAAAAGTGATGTATTATCAAATTTTGAATTAAAGAAACCAAGATTTAATATTCCTTTAATTCCAACAAATATAAAATTTGATGATTCAAGAGATAAAGAAGTTCAAATTACAAAAGAAACTGTTACATTACCTGAAAAAGAAGCTGATAAAAATGTTCCAAAATTAGATAAACCTGTTGAAATTATTGAAGAGAAGAGAGTTGAAAAACCTGTTGTTGAAGAAGCTAAAGAAGTCAAGGAAGTCAAGGAAGTTAAGGAAGTTAAGGAATCTAGAGAAGTCAAGGCGGTTGAGGAAGTTAAAGAAGTCAAGGAGGTTATGGAAACTAATGAACTCAAGAAACCTGTAGAAGTTAATGTTAAGGAAAGTGATAAGGAAGGTGATAAAGTTGAGACCAAGCCACCAAGCCTTCCAAGTCCACCAAAAACAATGGTTAAGGAAATAAACAAACCTCCTTTCAAACCATTAGAAAGACCAATTACAAAACCGTTAGCAAAACCATCATCAACTATACCATTACATCTTCAAAGGCCAATCAAAATACCATCTTTCAAGAGACCTGAACCTATTAGACCTCCACCATCAACATCAAAAACATCATCATCATCAACAACAACAACAACAACAGGAGCAACAACAACTACATCAACAATTGGCGATTCAGTCTTAAGTACACAAATTAAGGAAAAAGTATCGTCAAATACATCAGAACCTATTTCTGAAAAACCATTAATTGAATCAAATGGTGAAAAGAAAGATGATAAAGCATCAAAAGTTGAAACTCCATTAAAGGACCCATCAAACTTACAATCACAACCAAAATCACCATCAAGTTCTACCAGAAGTAATGGTTCAATTCCATCAAATTCTGTTAAAGCTACAGGTGTTAAAGCTACAGGTCCTGCTGCAAAATTAACAAGACCAAAATTTGGATTAGGGTTAAGAAAACCTCCAGCATTCCAAGGATTGAGAAAACCTGGTGCTTTCCAAAGACCTCCTGATAGGGATAAAAAAAGACTCAATTCTGTTAATTGAATAAAGAAGTAATTAAAGAGATTGTTAAGACAAGAAGAAGTTAAGTTAAAGAATAGGAAGAGAAGAGACGAGAAGAGAAGAGAAGAGAAAGACAAGACAAGATGATAGATTAGATACCACTGTAATATATTGTACAATAGATGGGACAAGGGGAAAGTATTCATAATTAATGGAAAGGGAATAGAATTATTATTGTTTTTAAGAAAAGTGTAGTTTTATTTTATCTTTATTACGAGTCGGAATTTCAAAAAGCGTCACGTGGATTTCATAATAATTCCCCCGGATTTCCATTTCCAGCGAATTTGGAATTTTGAATCCCTTAATTGAAATCAGATTAATTGCAGCAAGGGTTAAAAATATTGGAAGAATTGAATCATCATCATCATCATTAACAACTCATTTGAAGATATATCAATTGATCAATCAAAGGGACATTTGATAGACGTTAAAGATGTCTTTGCCAAAAGAATATATCAATGAATTAAATGGATTAAATAAAGAAGTACAACGTAAAAATCCTCAAGATATTTTACAATTTTGTTTTAATTATTTCCAACAAAGATTAGAAGAACAAAGGAAACAATTATGGTTACAAGAACCAAAAGCAAGAGCTGCTGGATTAACTTTATTTCCATCAAGAAAATTAAGTAGCATTCATGAAGATGATATAAAAGGTGGTGGTCCATTATTTAAAAATTCATTTATTAATGATGATCCTCATTCAAAAGATGAAGTTAGTGAACAAGATGCAAATATTCCAAGTTCTAGTTCAATTGGAAATTTAAGAGGTGATTCCAAAACTCCAGAAGCTAATGCTGCAGGGATTTTCAAATCTGGATTTCATGTTGGTGAAGAAAATAAATCAAATATAGCAAATACAGTTGATCCAATGGCATCTTCTTCAACACCAACAACAACAACAGCTACAACAACAACATCTTCATCATCAGGTTCATCAGGAGCTGGCACACCAGGTGGTAGAAGAACTTCTCATGTTACACCAGGTTCCCATCATCATTCTCATCATTCTCATCAACAACAACAACAAGGTATTTCTCAACCTACTGGTGGTTCAAGTGGATTACCTCATAATATTCCTTCAACATTTAATGCTAATAGACGTACATCTGTTAGTGCAGAAACTTTAAATCCAAATAGAATTAAAGATGATTGGAAACCTCCATTTATTGCAAAGACTCCAGAACAATTAACAAGATTAAGTAATTCAGTTGTTAAAAATTTTCTTTTCAGTTCATTAGATGAAGATAGTTTAAATACTGTAATAGGTGCATTAGAAGAAGTTAAACATCCTGCTGGAACAGAAGTTATTAAACAAGGAGATGAAGGTGATTATTTTTATGTTGTTGAATCAGGTACTGTTAATTTTTTCGTTAATGGTGAAAAAGTTAATAATTCAGGTCCAGGTTCAAGTTTTGGTGAATTAGCATTAATGTATAATTCACCAAGAGCTGCAACTGCAATTGCAGAAACTGATTTAGTTTTATGGGCATTAGATCGTTTAACATTTAGAAGAATTTTATTAGCTAAAACTTCAAAAAAAAGACAATTATATGAAAGTTTTTTAAAAGAAGTTCCAGTATTAAGTCGTTTATCATTATTTGAACGTTCAAAATTAGCTGATGCATTAGAAACTGAATCTTATAAACCTGGTGAAGTAATTATAAAAGAAGGTGAAGTTGGTGAAAATTTTTATTTAATTATAAAAGGTGAAGCAGATATTTTAAAAAATGATTCAGGTTTAGTTGGTACTGTTAAAAGAGGTGATTATTTTGGTGAAGTTGCATTATTAAATGATTTACCAAGACAAGCTAGTGTTATTGCTAAAACTGATGTTGATGTTGCAACTTTAGATAAACGTGGATTTCAAAGATTATTAGGACCTGCAGTTGAAGTTTTAAAACGTCAAGATCCAACAAAGCATTAAAGGAAATTATCATCTAGTTAATACAATAAATCATCATCATTTGAAATGAATATTTTTTTTTTTTTTATTATTAAATTCTTCTTTCTTTGTGTGTTTTTTTTGTCTATTATTCAATTCATAGTTATCTTTTTTTTTTTTTTTTTTTGTTCTTTTGCTTTTCGATTTGATTTGTATCTAACGACCAATTTCATTAATGTTCATAAGTTATTCTTTTATATGTTTTTTGCTTCCTCCTAGTTCTTAAATTCTAACCTGATTTATATGTTTTCGTTTCATTATTATATACATTATGAGAAGATAATGCATAGATATAATTCAATCATATATTATATTACTAAAGTATTCCGTAAAGTCATAATAATTTCTTCATTTTCAGTTTCTTCATTTTTCAAATTCATGATTTGTAAATCAGCTTTTATGCTAAAGTTGTATAATAATTTTTTTGTAAAGTCATCCAAATAATTGTTGAAGTAGCAACAATTAAAGGACCTAATAAACCTTTACCAAATTTAGCAGTTTTGAAAATCAACCATTCACTAGTGAAATGGACAAATGCAATTAAATAAGAAGCTAATGTAATTTGATAAATTTGAGGATTTGTTAAATAAAAAGCACCATAAAATCTAATAACTGCAGATACAAATGTCCAAGTACCAAATGTACGAGCTGATAAATTTGTTGTTTGTAATGGTTTATTTTCATAAACTCTTCTTGTAAGTTCTAAACCTGAAAGATACGTTTGAATAGAGTTAAACACTGAAACAATAGAGATCTGGAGAAAGATTCAAAACAGTTAATAAATTTTACCTCCATAAATAAAGAAGTATAAGTTATTATACTAAAACTTACGAATAAAAGCCATTTTGGCAAGATACCTGGTGTCTTTGGGATATAAGGTCCCACCAAATCAATGAAGCTGGACATGTTGACAATCAATTGACTAGATTTCTTCTTTTATTCTTTATTCTCCATCAATAAAAGTATTTTTAATAATGAGAAAGTTGTTGATGTTTATTTCACTTTTCAGGCCACGTCAAAAAATTGAACCGTTTTAGGAAATTTTGTTGAACTTCTCCTTAATTTTGAAGCGAATTTCGAACAACAAAGAATTGATAAACCAATTGAAGTTGAAAGGAATTGAAGAAGGGTGTTTGAGAATGGTGAGTTATGTACAGGTTCCAATTGGTTGAGTTCAACACTAATATAATTTTCTATTTAAAGTCAGAAGAATCATATGACGCTGCATTAGACCTTTTAAGAAGATTAGATCCTAAAAATATTGAAGAGAATTTACAAAATATAATCAAATTAAATCCTGATTTAACGGAAGATTTGTTATCATCAGTTGATATACCATTATCAGTATCTCGTGATGAAGAGAATGGTAAAAAATATTTAACTTGTGATTATAATAGAGATTTAAATTCTTTTAGATCTCCATGGTCAAATAAATATTATCCAAAATTGAATGATGATGATGAAATTCCATTTCCTTCAGATAGATTGAGACAATTAGAAATCCATGCTACTGATTCTTTTGATATATATAGAGATTTATATTATGAAGGTGGTGTTTCAAGTGTTTATTTTTGGGATCAACCAGATGAGGAAGATTCTGAGAATGATTTAAATTTTGCAGGTGTTGTATTATTGAAGAAAAACACAGATGATGAAAAAGGGTTATGGGATTCAATTCATGTTTTAGAAGTTATTGTTAATAAAAATAGTAGTGGTGGTGGTGGTATTTCAAAAGCTACATACAAGATAACATCAACCATTATATTAGATCTTTCTAAAATAGAATCAGAGGAAAAAATCAGTTTATCAGGTAATTTAATTAGACAAACTTGTAAAGAATTAAATGTGACTGATGAGAATTCTCATATTATAAATATTGGTACATTAATTGAAGAAATTGAATCAAAATTGAGAAATTTATTACAACAAGTTTATTTTGATAAGACTCGTGATATTGTGGGTAATATTAGATCTTTACAAGGGTTGAATACATTGAACGATGGTAAAAAGAGACAAGAAGAGTTAGTCAAAGGTATACAAGGATTATAAATAGTTGAATAAATAAATAAATAAATTTAATATATTTATATAAATAATTTTTACTATTATAAGAAAATTTCATCCCAACACCACGATTTTTTCCACGATTTTATTAGAAAAAGCATTAAAACCATTTATAAAACAAGAGATAATAATTAAATATAATTAGTTATTATTATTATTATTATAAAAATGAATGATAAACCAATTTCAATATCACGAGTTTATGCAGATGTCAATTCACAAAAACCTCAACAATATTGGGATTATGAAAATGTTAGTGTTGTATGGGAAACTCAAGAAAATTATGAAGTTATTAAAAAATTAGGACGTGGTAAATATTCTGAAGTTTTCCAAGGTATTTCAATTAATAATCATCAAGATGTTGTTATAAAAGTATTAAAACCTGTAAAAAGGAAAAAAATTAAAAGGGAAGTTAAAATTTTACAAAATTTATCAAAAGGACCAAATATTATAAAATTATTAGCAGTTGTTAGAGATCCATTATCTAAAACTCCATCATTAATTTCTGAATATATTAATAATTTAGATTTTAGAACTTTATATCCAATTTTAACAGATTTTGATATTAGATATTATATGTATGAATTATTAATTGCATTAGATTATTGTCATTCAATGGGTATAATGCATAGAGATGTTAAACCACATAATGTTATGATTGATCATAATTTAAAAAAATTAAGACTTATAGATTGGGGGTTAGCAGAATTTTATCATCCAAATATTGAATATAATGTAAGAGTTGCATCAAGATATTTTAAAGGACCTGAATTATTAGTTGATTTTAGATATTATGATTATTCATTAGATTTATGGTCATTTGGTTCAATGCTTTCTGCAATTATTTTTAAAAGAGAACCTTTTTTCCATGGTAAATCAAATACTGATCAATTAGTTCAAATTGTTAGAGTTTTAGGTACTGATGAATTATATTTATATTTAAAAAAATATAAAATTCAATTAGGTACAGAATATGAAGATTTAGGTCAATATACAAAAAGACCATTTATAAGATTTAAAAATTCATTAAATGAACATTTAGTAAATGATCAAGTTATTGATTTTTTAGAAAAATTATTAAGATATGATCATCAAGAAAGATTAACTGCAAAAGAAGCAATGAAACATCCATATTTTGATCCTATACGTGATGCTAAAAAGTAAATTATATAACTTTTTTTTTTCATTCATTTATTATTTCTCTTCAATTCTTTATTTATCGGCCCATGATTTATCAATCCAATCAATTTTTAAATTTTTAAAAAATTTTAATAATTCAACATCATTTATAATTATTAATGAAGATTGAATAAAATATTGATAAGATTTATAATAATTATAATTAAATTGAATTTTATTATTATTATTATTAAAATTCCCATTTAAATTTGGTTTAAAAAATTTAATTAATTTAAATAATTTTTTAATAAATAATTTTAATGATTGAATATTTAAATTTAAATTTTTTTTCAAAAAACAATTAATTGATGAATATTTTTTAGATATTGGGAAATTAATTCTTTCTTTAATAAATATTTGAATAAATGCATGTTTTGAATATTTTTGTTGAAATTTATTAAAATTATTTGATTTTGATTTTGATGAATTTGATGATAAATTATTTATCAAAATTTTTATATATTCACATGTTATTTTCAATAAAAGGTTATAATTTTTATAAAATTGAATTTCATCACAATTTTCAAATAATTTTGATAAAATTTTTAAAATAAAATTATTTTTCAAATTAATAAATTTTAATGAATCTTTATGATAAAATTGATATTTATATATATTAAATAAACAAGTAATGATTAATTTTAAAATAATTTCATAATCATTATTATTATTATTATTATTATTACTATTATTATTATTATTATTATTATCCATATTCATTAAAATTTGAAATGTAATAATTTTAATTAAATTTAAATTTAATTCATTTCCCTTCATTTGTATTAAAATTTTTAAACAATTTAATAATTCAATTGGATTTGAATCAATTTTTATATAATCATAAATTTCTAATGATGATAAATCAATATTTAATTTATTGAACAATGGATGAAAGCCTTATTTAAAGAGAAACATGTTAGTAAATGAAACAAGTGTAATTATATTAATAATTTGTCTTACGTTTTATTGTAGGAATAACAATTCTTTTTCGATTTAGATTTGATGATGATGAAGATGATGTATCTTCATTACTATTTCTAACGATATTATTTGATTCAACATTATTTTGATTCCCCAATGTATGTATATTCTTTTGTGTATTAGTTTCATAATTCCCATTTGAAATTGAATTGATAAAATCTTTAATGTTTAAATTATCATCAATTTCATTTTTCCATTTAATTAATGAAATTGCCTTTGAGATTG
>JAKTWW010000359.1:0-12449 GCA_030582255.1 Hansenula subpelliculosa
GTGTACCATTATTACCAGGACCAGCTCTATGACTTATGAAGCTATAACTAAATTCATGATCCATAGCTATCCATTCCAAACCTTTTGGTACTTCACCATTCATGTTCCCATGATATAACAAAGTACCTTGTGGAATGAAAGCAGGTATGAAGCTAACACCATTTGGTAAAAGTTGAGAATGTTTTGGTCTTAATGCTGAATTCACAGTATTGAATATTGCAGTTGCGTTTTCTAAAGAGATTGGGTTGAGAAGATCATGATAGTTTTCTAAAGTTGGTGTGATTATTGATGGTGGATGATGAAAAAGGTGATGAGACTTATCACTTGGTGGTGGATAGAGGCTTTCAGGGGGTGTTCCAAAGGGGAGTAAATACCATGTTGATAACAAAACAATGACGGCGATTGATATAATTGCACCACGACGATTATTAAATGAGTTGATTGAACCTGATGCAGTCTCTATTGAAGAGGACATTGAATCTGGTAGTTTTATAGCCATTTTCTATATCATTTGTATGTCTCCAAGTGGTTATTAGCGACTGTTATGAAGTGGAAGAAATGGTTTAATTGATAGGTCTGAAAGTTTTTCTGGTGATCAAATAATTGAAAGGGTGAAATGGGGGGGCTTAAAATCAAAATCACCAAACCTTTATAAGAACACAATAATTGTGTGATGTAACTTTCAATATAAATATCTTCTTATAGCATACACTCTAAAGAACATTCACCACTGCCTTACTACTTCTTGGTTGTCTTTCTTATCATCCGATCTAGCTCGATTGAAGACCAGATTTCGTTCGCCGTATTCTGTTTTCAATCTTCACGGTGTTTAAAATCGAATTTGACAATCTGAATCCTGTTGAGATTTCAAACACCGAACGATCAAAGGGTTCACCGAGGTTATGTAACTGAACACAATGAGTCTGAGTGTGGGTTCGTGGAATATATAATGATAAGGCTGACTTTTCCGTATTAACAAATTACTCTTTGTGAAATAATGAAAGCTTTACTGTAATTCTATTTCTCGCTGTTGAAAGGTCTTTATTTTAGCGGCCGGCGAGCGGCGGCTTTAAATAACCGGATTTGTAAGTAATCATCAAAGTTTCAACAAAATTAACAGCTAATAACCATGAAAATTCCAATTGGATAGTGTATATTGGAATGCCATGAAGATTATAATGAGGAAAATTTGAGCTCATTTTGAGTTGGTTTAAAAAATTTTTAACTTTTTTTTACAGATTTTGAAATTTAGAATATAATATTATTAATGTATTAAATTTAGTAAAATTGAAAACCGTTTTTTTGAAATCTTTGAATCAATTACCATGGAGCTTAAACTAATCATATTTTAAACCTTGAATTTTTCTCATTTTATCCAATCATCTAGATTGGGTATTTATACATAGTTGTGTCTTCATTCGTTGACTTTCCTTTCCTTATACTGCTAATTCGGTGATAATTTTCAACCCCGGGAATCGAACCGCTCAGAGACAGAAAACAACACAATAACAACATTAAACCCCTATAATTAGCAAAAAACAGACACAAAAACACAAAAACCCAAAAACACAAACTAATGGTATACTTTCCTCATCACATCCCCTCTTATTATCTTCTTCTAACTTTACTTTCCTTAGAACTTCAAAAAAAAATAGTAAATCTCTTTGTAAAACGGTTCATCCTTATGCAGGGGAACTGCTGATCATCTCTGTATTATTTCTAATTGACCAAATGTCCACAAGGGACAACTCGAGTTGTTCACGGATCGGTCTTGTTTTAAAGTGGATTACGTAAGCAATGCACTTACTGGTGAAAGATTTAATTGAGCATTTGATTAAACTATCTCATTATATTGAAATAGTATGGAGCAAAAGAGTGTAAAGAAGATATGGAAGAATCCCACTCCATTTTGGAAATTTCGAATAAACTGTGTAGGAATATCCTTTCACTAGCCAAGTCAGACCTCATGACACACAGATCACAAAATTTATATCTGAGAACCTTAACAAATCGTAACAAGAAATCTGAAAATAAAAGAATTGTTCTTTGATGAATAATAATTACCGGAGAAAAGATGAAGTATAGAATCACTAAACGTCTGAATAAATGTGTATGTACTTAAAAGAAAAAAGTAAACTACTGCGAGGATGAACTATAGTCTAGAGTCTGCAAAAATAGTAAAGTTTCTGTTTTAAAGAAACCAGAGATGAACTAAGGTAATCAGAAAAAAGATAATTCGGTTTATTGAATTTGTATAAAGTAGAATTAATATACATTAGATATAGTTACAACAAAACAAAAAAATCAAGTCTGCCATAAACAAAAGTGTAATTATTTTTCCTGATTACATAATATCATACACTGGAATATTCCGCCAAAATATTACGTGTCACTGAAACTTTAGTTTAAATAGAATTTGCAAATTGCTAACAGTTATCTTCTTTGTATTGTTAATTGTATGAAGCTAGATCGATCCTTCAAGCTTTCTCGAAGATACATACACATTCATAACATGGGTAATCCTTATTGCATTGAAAAAAGCTCAATGGATGGTCAATGTTGAACTGATGAACTAATGTGTATTGACGGAGACTTCATGATGAAGACAGAAAACAGAAGACAGAAAATAGAAGACAAAGAACAGAAAACCCTCTTTTGTGGTCAAATATGTAACGTTATAAAATGTGATGAAATTACTTGTTCTTCAAACTTCATCATTTGCGGTACCCAAATTAACGAAAAGGAAATATTTAACATCATACCCATTTATTATCATGTCAGTTTTGAGCTTACCAGAAGAGATTATTGTCAGAATCTTGATTTATTCATTGGAGGCACCGTATGCTACATATAGAATAGGTCGAAGAAACAAAAATAGAAGACCCCCACGTCCTCGACGTCCTCAACGTACTGGTAAATTGATTAATAACACCAAGATGAAGAAATGGCTACCAATTTTTCTATTGAATAAAAGGTTTTTAGATCTTATGGCACCTAGGTTATTACCTGAGAGATTTTATGCTTGTATTCCATTATGTTCAACGAGATACTTGAGAAGCTTTGGAAGCTTTGATGATTACATGAGAAAAGAATTCTATGGTACTTTTGGAGTGGATGAAAAAAGTCCATTAGATCATATAAAAGATCATACAGTTCCCAAAGAATGCAGCGAATATTATGAATACGATGATCTCAACGAAACTTTTGAAAGGTATGAGAATGCACAAAAGGTTGAATATGAAATTTTACCAGGTGGTCCAATGTTCGAAAAGGAATTTTATAGTTTTTGGTACCCAGGTGAACATTGTGATAGATATATTTTCGGCGAAGGAGACTATCCGATTGAACGTTTATTAAAGTTTCTTCATAATGTTTTAAATAATGAAGGTTCGATAATGAAGAAATACGTGAAGACCGTTACATTTGATTTATTATTTCTTGATGAATTTCAAACCTCTAGATTATCAAAACCGTCATTGTTTTCCTCCATATTAAATAAATATTATCCAAACGGACACGGCTATCTATCAATAGCACCTACTCCTTTCAAAATGTTTTCAAATTATGTTGCACAAAAACTCTTGTATTCAAGATTGGAAGATGATGAGGAAATGGCAGTACCAAAACTTATAGACAATTTTAAAAACTCTCATATATTTCGCTCTTCTAGGGGCTACAATAAAGCTGATTGGCGTTTGTGGAAAGAAGCTGTGTTTCATAGTTGTTTTATGAAGTTTTATTGTGATGGAAAGAGAGTTGATATGGGAAAAATGAGCTCAAAACAAGAAATAAGTAAGTCTTTAGAGTCTGTCTTTGAAGATTTTAGTCAAGTTAATCATCGAGCGGAAAGAATTAGAAGAAAACAAGAATTGAGTGGAAATACTTTTAGCCAAATGACACCAGAACAAAGTGCCTGCTTTAATAGAACTAACGAAGCTTTTGGCTTGACATTTATAGCTCATGTTACATCTCCAACTTACGATATAAGTCGTGGGTTTTTAACTCAAAACCAAGCAGCTCATATAATTGAAGAAATGGTAAAAGCATGTACTATAAACTCTCCTGACCATACTGATACTTCATTGACAGCATTTAGTGTGAAGAATAGTTGTAAAACCAAGAGACAAGAAGGATATGAATACATGAAACCAAAAATGATTGTCATAAATAAGCCAGCTACTGAAATTGAGTTAAGTGATGTTGATTTTATAACTAAGCTCGTGAAGGAAATGTAATGTATGCTAAAGAAAAAATAGTGATTGATATAAAAGAATTAATATAATATTTCATATTTCTATAGTGACTTGAGCATCTCGTAGACTAACTGATTCGCGAAAAGGCCTGAAGTTTTGAAAAGTCCTTCGAAGAGATCTCTGAAGAGTCAAAAAACAATGTACATCAAAAGATATTTATGGTTACAATAAAGATGGTGCTAGATCTATAAGCGCTCTGGGACTCTCCAAAATCTATGCAAAAACTGAAAGCCATTGAATTTGCTGGTGTAATAGAGAAGGTCTGTAACTGGACTTGGAAATGCTGTTATCGCATCATATCAACTTTCTGAGTCTGAAGATTGATTTATTTTAAAATTGGTAACATGTTTGACCGAATGAGAATATTTTGTGTAATCATCATTTAAACTGTCTCTTTCATTACCACACTGAATGTAGTCAACCTCTCTGTTTTTTTGGTTGATTACAGAACTTCCATCATAATCAATGTTTAACATTGTTACAAAATACCGTTATTTATAGTTACTTATTCACGTTTCAAGTTTGAGTTGACTGAAATAAGTGAAGAGAAGAAGGAAACAACAAAGTATAAAGAGCTGAATAATATCCTTCATTTATACATTTATTGGAGACGAATTCTTGTTTGTTCTATCAAGAAGATTTCAAATCGTTTTCTGAATATTTTTATCTTGAAACTGAGATGCGCATTTTGAATTTTCTGTTCAGCAATGAAGATAATTCTGGACAAAACATTACATTTGACTTTATTACTATGTTCTGTAATCACGAGTTAGGTGCAAATATAGTCATGTAGTGGATTTTGTGTATTTTATATTGCGATTGAACCAAGATTTGATGAGGGCTAAAATCTGGGGATTACATTTCGAAAATTGGAACACTTTGGTGAGATACATATTTATTACAAAGTTTCTGGCCCGTTAGCAAGTTAAATTCGCTTTATCACACTACTTGAAGAATCTCTTGTTGTCCATTCTCAGATTATAATTCGGTAAAATCCAATTTTGTTGTCTGCTATGGTCTTGTATCAAGTACAATTCAGACAATTAGTTATTCTTGATTCGTACAAGTTTTATTCAAAGATAACTCAGCTTCTGACCGGAAGAGCCATAATGTATCTTATTATATGTACAAGTGCTTATCTGGACTAGAGTTAAGCTAAAGGTCAGTTAAGTTGAAACCAAAGTTGGCGGGTTTAATGTTGACAATGACATTTTGCATAATATATAACGTAAATTACTCTTATAGAACAATTGACCGTAGTAACTTATTAACATATCTTTGCATATTACACAAAATACCTGAGATCGAATTTTCTTTCATACCTTTAGTGCTGTTTATTTTATAAATTATTGATCAGCTAAAAAATTGGTTTTGTGGTTTAAACTTTGAGAATTGAAGATTTGTGTTGTTGATATTGGTTGAAAAACGGGAAAAAGTAAATCAATGTGATCGACATTATGAATAGCTCGAATATATCTACCTCTAACCTCAAGCTAGAATAGTACTAGAAACACTCAATTCTTAAAAGAGAACTGAGAACTGAGAAAACAGAGAAAACTTGCTAGTTAGACAGAAAGCTCATTTTTTGAAACCACAATCACCACCACCTAATTCAGATAAATTTCAGATAGAAGTATTCCCGTTTCATCAAGAATGGTTGACCCTAAAAATTTTGAAGAGCACTCATTAGTAAGTAAAGCATTTGGTTTTAGAAAATCTTTCATAAAAATTTTCATCTATCAAACATCATGCGATAATCCCAATTTATCAACAAATACTTATGAAGACTTTAATACCACTATTGAAAAAGTTAAGTCTAACATATTCCATAAGCAAAACTATAAAAAGTTGGAAAATATCTTAAAAAATGATTTAGAAAAACATTTGAACAATGAGATCGCTGTTAATAGGAGACATAATAACAACAATAGTGAGTAAAATAACCTTGAATCAAAAACAAACGAGCAAGAATATTAATATTTTTTATAGTGTTTAATATATTAGAAATTGTTGAAGCAGAAAACAAAAATAGGGATTCTTTAATAGTTAAACTTGCAATAAAGTTGGTTGATAAGTTCATCATAAAAACAAAACACGCCTTTCCAATGATTTTCTTTGGTTCATATGATTGCTATTCACACAAAAGAGATCTGCTTATAAATGTGGGTATCAAAACATTAAAAAGAGTTTTAACTCATCATAATTTAATAAGACATTAAATCTTATTACAGAATATCGTTTTTTTTTTTTGGTGCTGTTTTTTCTTGTTTTATATTGGTGATATTCCGATTATTTCCATGTTTTTGTTGACTTTTGAATTGGAGGGTGGTTTTCAGTGCTTAAATATTGTTGGTTAAAGTTTATTAAATGAAGTTGATTTTGAGTGTGATTTACTTTTTTTTCTTTAATGCTTTTTTATACTTTTACTTGTTAAATTCATAATGGTGTTGTTGTTTTGATTTCAAAATGTAGAGAGTTAACTCTTTGTATATCAAACCAAGAAACGAAGAAAAAAGAAGAATGTTTTCGATATTTTAGAGAATGACCTGCAGTAATTCAGAATAATTTTTGGTGTATAAGCTTAGAGCAACCATTTAAGAACCGAGTTAGTTACAACGTGCCACCATATAGTGAAATATTAAATAAATTTAGACATTGGATACCAATATAATTCTTCTCATGGCCTGACTTCATTAGATTTAACAATTGTTATGGTATGGTGGATAGCTGAAATTTAGGCGTTCACTTTTGAACGAAACCAGTAGCGAGAAAGCCAACCAACCAGCAATAAGGCCTCAACAATTTGCACTTTAAGATATGGAAACCACCCGCTTTTCAAAATTTCTGTAGATGATAATACCTGATACCTAAGTTAAATCTAAATTGACTGAACACTGGCAATTGAAAACAGTACTAAGACGTAAACAGCCAGCCAATTTCCACTGTTCAAATAGCAGCATATATAGTTAATAAAACCTCTCCTGTATATCGCCCTCAATATCTAAGAAAAACTCCCAGCTCGCTATAGATAGCAATAACATGGTGCAAGAAATGAATAAATAAATGGATGAATTCAAGAACAAAAAGGATTGATATATTATGATTGAACGCCATAAGAATCAAGTCTGCCATAAACAAAAGTGTAATTATTTTTCCTGATTACATAATATCATACACTGGAATATTCCGCCAAATTATTACGTGTCACTAAAGATTTGAACTTGAGTTTAATTAGCATTTGCAATCATCTTCTTTGTTTTGTTGATTGTTTGAAGCTAGATCCTTCAAACTTTCTTAAAATTACTTAGTTCATAATATGGGGAATTGATATTGCATTAAAAAAAGCTCAAAGGATGGTCAATGTTGAACTGATGAACTAATATGTATTGACGGAGACTTCATGATGAAGACAGAAAACAGAAGACAGAAAACAGAAGACAAAAAACAGAGAACCCTCTTTTGTGGTCAAATATGTAATATTATAAAATGAAACGAGATTACTTGTTCTTCAAACTTCATCATTTGCGGTACCCAAATTAACGAAAAGGAAATATTGAACATCATACCCATTTATTATCATGTCAGTTTTGAGCTTACCAGAAGAGATTATTGTCAGAATCTTGATTTATTCATTGGAGGCACCGTATGCTACATATAGAATAGGTCGAAGAAACAAAAATAGAAGACCCCCACGTCCTCGACGTCCTCAACGTACTGGTAAATTGATTAATAACACCAAGATGAAGAAATGGCTACCAATTTTTCTATTGAATAAAAGGTTTTTAGATCTTATGGCACCTAGGTTATTACCTGAGAGATTTTATGCTTGTATTCCATTATGTTCAACGAGATACTTGAGAAGCTTTGAAAACTTTGATGACTACATGAGAAAAGAATTCTATGATACTTTTGGAGTGGATGAAAAAAGTCCATTAGATCATATAAAAGATCATACAGTTCCTAAAGCATGCAGCGAATCTTATGAATACGATGATCTCAACGAAACTTTTGAGAGGTATGAGAATGCACAAAAAGTTGAATATGAAATTTTACCAGGTAATCCAGTATTCGAAAAGGAATTTTTTAGTATTTGGTATCCAGGAGAACATTGTGATAGATATATTTTCAACGATGCTGAACTTTTGATTGAACGTTTATTAAAGTTTCTTCATAATGTTTTAAATAATGAAGGTTCGATAATGAAGAAATACGTGAAGACCGTTACATTTGATTTATTATTTCTTGATGAATTTCAAACCTCTAGATTATCAAAACCGTCATTGTTTTCCTCCATATTAAATAAATATTATCCAAACGGACACGGCTATCTATCAATAGCACCTACTCCTTTCAAAATGTTTTCAAATTATGTTGCACAAAAACTCTTGTATTCAAGATTGGAAGATGATGAGGAAATGGCAGTACCAAAACTTATAGACAACTTTAAAAGTTCTCATATAGGACGTTCTTCTATAAGATACAATAAAGCTGACTGGCGTTTGTGGAAACAAGCTGTATTTCATAGTTGTTTTATGAAGTTTTATTGTGATGGAAAAAGAGTTGATATGGGAAAAATGAGCTCAAAGCAAGAAATAAGTAAGTCTTTAGAGTCTGTCTTTGAAAATTTCAGTCAAGTTAATCATCGAGCGGAAAGAATTAGAAGAAAACATGAATTGAGTGAAAACACTTTTAGCCAAATGACACCAGAACAAGATGCCTGTTTTAATAGAACTAATGAAGCTTTTGACTTGACATTTATAGGTCATGTTACATTTCCAACTTACGATAAAAGTCGTGGGTTTTTAACTCAAAACCAAGCAGCTCATATAATTGAGGAATTGGTAAAAGCATGTACTATAAACTCTTCTGATCATACTGATACTTCATTGACAGCATTTAGTGTGAAGAATAGTTGTAAAACCAAGAGACAAGAAGGATTTGAATATATGAAACCAAAAATGATTGTCATAAATAAACCGGCTACTGAAATTGAGTTAAGTGATGAAGATTTCATAGCTAAATTTTTGAAAGAGTTATAACCTGACTTTTATTAAATTCTCACTAAAGTCAAATTTGATGAGAAAATACTTTAATGCATATTTATTCCATTATTATATTATGAATGTGTAGAATGATTATTTAAATTTTATCAAACCATATAGTATCTTTACTTTATTTAGTGAATTGAACATCTTTTGAAGATTCATCAACACTTAATTTGAAAACGTCACCTCTTGAATAATGGCCAACAGGATCGAAATCAAATCTTGCTTTAATAACGTCATCAAGGTCAATCTCTGCAGTTATTAAACCTTCTTTTCCTAATAATGGACCTGCAATAATTTCACCCATTGGATTCACAATAACACTACCACCATTCATTAAATTTTCACCTTTTACCCAACCTTCTGGTGTTTTCTCTTCACTAACTGCTGGTTGAAATTGTACAGCGGAAACAAGAAAAGATCTTGATTCATAAGCAAAAGTTCTCATTGAAACTCTCCAAATTTCTCTTGTATCAACAGTTGGTGCAACGTAAATTTGAAGACCTTTTGCATAATATGCATTTCTAAATAATGGATTATAATTTTCCCAACAAATACCACCACCAACTTTACCAACTTTTGTTTCAATGATTGGCATTGTAGAACCATCACCACTTCCCCAAATTAACCTTTCAGTTGCAGTTGGTGTTAATTTTCTATGTTTTCCCACATATCCTAATTTAGGATCAATATAAACTAAAGTACAATATAATGTAGAACCACCATTTTCAATAACTCCAATTGCCACAGTTGCATTTATTTTTTTAGCAAAAGATTCTAATATTTTAATTTCTTCACTTTGTGGAACATTCACTGATTGTTTATAGTATTGCAAAAATTCTTCACGTCCTTCAGGTAATCTATAACCTAAATAAGCACCAAATGTTGACCCTTTCGGATACCCACCTAAAACAGCTTCAGGAATGACAACTAAATCAACATCATTTTCAATCAATTCTTTTTCAAATGATAAAATTTTTGCTAAAGTTTCCCTTGTAGTGGCTTCAGAACCAACTTGTAAAGCAGCGACTTTCCCTTTGATACCCATGTTTTCATATAGATAAAACCCACACTGTGAAAAAAAGCTTGATTAGAAATTTCAAAGAACTATGCCAACAATCAAGAGAGGAATATTTTCCAAGAGCTAATGAGTGTCGCTTTTCACTTTCCAGAGTATTGACTACTTGATAACTGATCTGTAGACAGAGCTTTTTCTCCCCTGAATCTTCAAGTTGGGTTCCTGATTATTGTCCCGAGTCAGCACCAGATAAGGAAAAGTCGCGAAAACGGGTTTAACGTTTTTCTCCATCAAAATGATATATATATTTATATGGTTTAACGTTGTGAAGCATTGTTTATTCTATGGATATGGAATCGTAAGAGAAGTTCGAGGAAAGAAAGGAGTTTTACTTTACAATTGGCTACTTCAAATTCAAAATGATGTTTAATCAACTAGTTATAACAAAAGGGGATTGAAAGCAAAGGGAAAGAAGTACTGCAAAAGAACACAAGAACAATGTAAATCTTACTATTCATTTTCAACGTATTGGTTGGTTCCATCCATTAATTTCTCTGGTAACGTGATTCATGTTATTTAGTGTATTATTTCTACTTGAATGTGAACTTATTTTTCCAAGAATTTTTCTAAAAGGTTGATGAAATGTCATACGAGTATCTATTTCTGATTGATGATTAATTCTGAAAGATTCTCTTTGTTCTGATTCTGAATGATTATTTTCAACTATTGGTTCATTATTTTCTTCATCATTAGGTGGAGATTGGGGTTGTATAGGAATTTGTTGATTTGAATCATTAAAGGGGCTTAATAAATATTGATGTTGCCATGAAATTATTGTTGATGAATTAATTTGATTTTGAAAATTAGATGAATATCCATTTAATCTAAATATTGGATGATTTGCCGGTAATGGATTATAAGCAATTGATAAAGGATTTGGTAATGAATAATTGAATTCTTGAGCATTTTGAAAAAAATCAAAATAAACTTGTTTAAAGAATAAGATTTCAAATGTTGAATCAACAACATCTTTGAAAGGATCAATTGTTTCATCCCATTCACCGAAAATTTTATAATGATAATACCATCCAAGATGAGTATCAGGATCAACACGATGAAATGTTTCAATATTAACAAAATACATGAATGCCAATCTATCATATTCTGTTATACAATAATCACGAGAAACAAATAAGATTCTAGGATTTGGTTTCAATCCAATAAGTTCAGTATTCCAAGTGATTCCATTGATAATTGTTTCTTCTGATGGGAAAAGATGTTCTAATGGATGGAAATCAAAATTTTCAATATCAAATTTATCAATAGCTCTTGATAATAAATTTGTTTCATCTGTAAAATTTTGATTAAATTGATTGGAATGAAGTGTTTGAGAATCAGAAAGAGTAATTGCATCATTGGGAATTAAGTCTCCCTCTGCATCATCCAAACTTATTGAATGTTCTGAATTCATGAAATGAGATGATGAGTTAGGAGATGATGAGTTAGGAGATGCTTCTTGAACAATGGTGCTGTCATCATCATCATCATCATCATCATCATCAGTTTCACAACCAACATCAAAACCAATATCATTTTCAGAATCATATACAAGCCTTTGAACTTTTTCAATATGGTTCCAATTCAAAGGAAGTAAAAAAGGATGTAAATTTTCATCATTACATATAAATTGTAAATAATTACAAACATTTAAATAAACCTTAGTATCTAATGGATAAAAAAAAGCTTGTTTATAAATTCCATTAGGTTGTTCAATATAATCTTTATAATAATCAAAAGAAGGATATGATATATTAAATCCTTCATGATAATCATAAACATGTTTAAAATATTCATGGAATGGATTTTCATCATTTGGATCAAATTTCCATAATTTTAAACATGGAGTATTAACTTCAGGGAGTAATGATGAAGAATCAAGACAATGATGTTGTGTAACTAATTCATTAGAAATTGGTTTAATATTTGGACAAATTAAAACAGTGGTATAAGTTCCAGAATATAAACTTAATCCAATTAATGGATCTGGGAAAATTGAACCATTAGGAAAAATACCATGTTCCAATTGTAAATGATTTTGATATTCAAATTTAAGAGAATCATAAAATTTTACAA